>CM075860.1:2454770-2504770 GCA_037975125.1 Latrodectus hesperus | reverse complement strand
TATATATATATATATATATATATATATATTTATATATATATATATATATATATATATATATATATATATATATATATATATATATATATATATATATATATATATATATATATATATATACATGGATAGACACACTATTAGATATCGATAGTTAAGCAATTATTTTTGATTACATAAAAATTAGTTTATACAATAATATACAATAAAAGCAATATATTCTTAAATAATAACAAACAAATATTTAAGATACTGGAGTGCACATTTGTTGAAAAGAATTTTTTAAAATTTGGAATTTTTTTCCATATAATTTTACTATTATTGTTTAACTTTATGAATATTTAAATTTAAAATATCACGAAAGATGGCAGCACTAATCTTCATTGATTTGAAATGAAATGCTAAGAGACTGACAAATGCTTTTATTGAATTATTTTTACCTCTCTTAATTTAAGGTATGGAAAATATTCTAAAATTTGCTTCATTTAAACATTAAACATGACATATCGGATAGGTAAATTAGAAAATAGGTAAAAAAATTATTAAAATTTTATGCTTAAATGCAGATTTATAATGTATTCTAATATAACATACGGGAAGTAGTCAATATACACTGGTGTTCACATGTTTTCTGGTCCGAGAGACAACTTATAATATTCGAAGCAGGAAAAGAAGAATTACCAGATTTGTAAAGTATGTAAAAACGCTATTAGAGAAATATGTTAAAAATAATCATATGTCCTAGTTAAGGTTAAATTTCCTTATTATTTTGAGATTAAAGATTTCTGAGTACCACTCAACAATAATTTAAATCAAATCAATACTTTTGTTAATTAAAAACCACTTAAAACTTTTATTTTTCAGCAAACTCTAAGAAAAGCAATTTTAAGCATGTTTCTGAAATTGTCTCCAGAGAAATGCTATCTTTTATTTATTTATTTTTTTTTAATTTTTATTTCAATTCCAAATTATAATAATAATTAAAAATAAAGAATAACAAGAGACTTTAACAAGCACTTCGGAAGAAACTCTTGCAAAATCTAAAATTTTTCTAATATTCAGAAGGTAGGTGATAGAATGGTTTGCACTAAGAGGAAAATAATATTGTTGAATAATTGAATAAGAGACATAGTAAATCATTGCCACTATTTAAAGGTAGTAAAAATAGAATAATGAAATGAGAAAATAAAAATAGATAAAGTATTTTGGAAATAAAACAAATGATCACTTTAATAAATAATATAAAACATTTAACTGACAATTAAAAAATAAGAAAATTAGCACATCTTATTTTCATTTCAAGTTTTCTTATTTTAAAATTGGCAATTATGATGTTAGTAGAAGTGAAAAGATATATTTCAGACATAGTTTTAGCTATTCCTTGAAATTATTACAAAATGAGTCGCAAATCCTCTTATGTTTATTCATTCAATTTTTAAAATTTTCACTTTAATTGTTATCAGTTTAAATAATCCTCAGAAATTGTTCTTTGTGAATGATTGATAACAAAAGAGTAATGAGAGTTCAAAAGTTAGCTATTATAAATGAAAAAATAACAGAAAACAATAATTTTTTTTAAAAATCGATTTATTACCTATTTCCATACATTTTCTCTTAGTTGTTTCCCGAAATAAAATAGGTGTCACTGAGATGTTTTTGGATGTTTTGATATAGCGTATTTAATTAATTTCATTTTATGAAATTTTGAATTTTTCACACTTGTGGCATAAGAATTTGATTTAATATCGACAAAAATGTTTCTCCGAAGCCAATTCAGTGGGTGATCGGACAACAAACAGTTGGGACTGCGAACAAATCGGACAACGAACAGTTGGGACAGCGAACATAACGGACAACGAACATTTGGGACTGCGAACAAATCGGACAACGAACATTTGGGACTGCGAACAAATCGGACAACGAACAGTTGGGACTGCGAATAAATCGGACAACGAACAGTTAGGACTGCGAACAAATCGGACAACGGACAGTTGAGACTGCGAACAAATCGAACAACGAACATTTGGGACTGCGAACAAATCGGACAACGAACATTTGGGACTGCGAACAAATCGGACAACGAACAGTTGGGACTGCGAACAAATCGGACAACGAACAGTTGGGACTGCGAACAAATCGGACAACGAACATTTGGGACTGCGAACAAATCGGACAACGAAGATTTGGGACTGCGAACAAATTGGACAACGAACAGTTGGAACTGCGAACATATCGGACAACGAACATTTGGGACTGCGAACAAATCGGACAATGAACAGTTTGGACTACGAACAAATTAGACAATGAACAGTTGGGACTGCGAACAAATCGGACAATGAATAGTTGGGACTGCGAACAAATCGGACAACGAACATTTGGGATTGCGAACAAATCGGACAATGAACAGTTGGGACTGCGAACAAATCGGACAATGAACAGTTGGGACTGCGAACAAATCGGACAATGAACAGTTGGGACTGCGAACAAATCGGACAATGAACAGTTGGGACTGCGAACAAATCGGACAATGAACAGTTGGGACTGCGAACAAATCGGACAATGAACAGTTGGGACTGCGAACAAATCGGACAATGAACAGTTCAGACTCCGAACAAAGCGGACTGCGATACACTTTCACGAAGGACATTTAGAGTTCGGACAACGAACACATATTCGGATGACGAACTAAAAATAATTCTAACGAACACTTCTCGATTCTCGGAGCATGATGTGGAGGGTTGCCAAAATCAACGAACCAAAAATCGTTTTTCCTCTTTCTTGAATTTTGTTGCATTCCTATTAAAGTTCAAAGTTCTGTACTAGAAATTTTTTTCCAATAAAATACTTATAGCCAAAGTAGACCATTGGTTTCAGTTTAATTTCATTCAAAACCAGAACTGATTTCATTTTGAGCATCTTCCTATTTCATTTGTTGAAGAAGTGGAAGGATATCACAACAATGGTCATAGAATGGCACCCAAACCAAGTTAATATTAATTAAGTTAGAGATCTTTACAACAACAATGGTATTAACCACTTCCGGAAAGTCTTAAAAAAACGATAAAAGTAATCGACATTGGACATGTTCTTTAATGGCATAAAAAATGAAAAAAAAATTATTGATATGGAAGACTATACGTATGTATTATTTTTAATTAAACTTACTAAGAAATTATACATCCTTTTGAATCTAATTATTATTGCTCCAGAACGAATTAATCGATTTCACAAAAAAATTTAAGGTAAATCGATGGTTAATTAATGAACAGTTCGGATAACTAACATAGTTTTGTAACGGGTTATGTTCATTGACCGATAACACACTGTAGGCTCGATTTAAATACTTTGCAATACATTTTAGTGTAATTAATATGTTAATTGATTGTTCAGTTAATAATAAGTGGTTAATCAATTGTGAGGCTTCCAATATTTTTTATTGTGATTAATAATTTGTTAATCGAGTACAAAACAAAATAAATTCCCCCCCCAGTTCCAATTAAATACATAAAGAACTGATAACAAAAGTTTTACCATCTATATTACATTTCTTGGCCTCTCACCAGAAGAATTTTTTCGATTAAAATACTTCATTATAATTCTAACCTACTTCTATATTCTTTCTATTAATAGCGAAAACTGTGTTAACATGTAAATTTTAATTAAAATATAAGTAGTGAAGCTAAATATGCCCTATACTCGACCTGCTTAATTCTTTAAATTATGCGACAGAAACGGTGCTAATAACACAGAATAATTTGTGTTCATTATTGCTTAATAATTTGATTAAATCATAAAGTAATTCGATTACTACTCTGCGGATTGATAAGTGAAGAATGTCCTTGTGTATTATTATGGATTTTGATAAATAATAATTAAAATACTTTTTAATGAATTATTTTTAATTTAAAACTAAAAAATAATTATTACCCAAAGTACTTAAAATATCGTTTTTAAAATTATTTATTTAAAAAAATTATAAAAATAATACTCACATTTTCATAAAATAAAACTAATTAAATACGTTATAAAAGTATTTAAAAACTTTTCAGCCATATCTATTTTATTTGGAGCAACAAATTAGAGAAATTCTTATTTTGCAGTAAGTAATAAATAGATTTTATAAAATGATTGTTTTGTGTTTTTGTTTCTTCTTTATTTTTACAATAGCTAACTTTTCAATTTCCTTTATTCTTTTGTTATCAATCGTTCACAGAGAGCGATTTTTGAATATTGTTTAAACTAATAGCAATTAAAGGGAAAAATTTTAAAAATCAAATGGATAGATATTAGAAGATTTACGATTCATTTTTTAATAATTTCAAAGGATAACCAAAAATTAGTCTGAAATAATTTTTCACTTCTACTTACATCGTAATTGCCAATTTAAAAATAAGAAAAGTCGAAGTGAAATAAAATGCTCAAATTTTCTTATTTTTTAATTTTCAGTTAAATGATTTACATTAATTATTAGTGATTTTCTTCGAATCATTAATAAAAAGCCTATATTTTATAAAATCATAAATTGCTTGAAAGTCGCTGTTAAGTCGAATTTCCATGCCGCAAGCGTGGAAAAATCCTTTCAAACTCCCACACCCCCACCCAGAGAAATAAGCACGATTAAGTTTACACCAGCAGGCCTCCCTGTGTCCAGCTCAAGAGGGGCTTCACCCTCTTGAGATCACAGTTTAGGTGAAGGCTGCTGGGACATTTATTCATTAATTCTTACGTAAAGGATTCTTAAGCCTTACTTGGTTATAAGCATTGCACTTAAAAATATTTACAAGTTATACATTAAAAAATAATAATATATTTACAGGCAAAATAATTTAAAAGGACCTTGTAGATTCGCTAAAATTGACTTGGGGAAACCGCGCATCTTAAACCGAAAACAGAAATGTTGTTGTTGCATCAACAGGCTTCACTGCACCTAGTCCTGAGTTGGGTTTTACCATTTAGATAGAAGCAGCCAGGTGGGAGTTTTCTTAATGTAGAAGAAAGCACCAAGCGAAAGATTCCCAGAAGTATCATTTCACTTGGAGGACATTGCAACCACCACAGATCTTGTAAAGACGACGGATTTTTGATTCAGCCGGGATTTGATTTTACCACCTTCTGATAGTGAGAACGTCAACCACAGCTTTGGGAAACAAAACAGAAATGTATAATTTATTTTTTGTCTTTCAAAAGAATGACAAGACCTTCTACTAGGACTTTCTACCAGAGACCTACTAGGAAGAATTTTGAGATATCATTTATTTGCGATGAGCAAAAAACAATTAGAAAATGCTCTATGTTTCAACCTACGTTTCTTCAGTGTATGAATATCTTTACCTTTAAATAATATCTTGGCATTTAATTATGCATCTGAGTAAAATTTTAACTTCTTTTATCCCATTTATATAACTAATTTGAAAATTTTTTATTGTTCAGTGTATTCTGTTTATTAATGTAATCTGAAGGTTATAAGTGCATTTCTTGCTAGTATGTACAATAATATATTTAATTTTAAAATTAAAACTACTGTCCAACATTTCTGTTATTTACTAGACTTAAAAACAATTTAAATATTTTAAATTTTGTAAATGCTGTGCTTATACCTACCATAGAAAGAAAATTTCGTCATTCATCAATTCTATCTTATGAATATGAAATAGAGATATAGAAAATGAATAGGAAATAAAGATACACAGAAAATGAATAGGAAATAGAGATTCAGAAAATAAATAGGAAATAGGAAATAGAGAATACACACATAGAATGAGAGTTAAATTAACATTATTCAATAAAAAATGTATGCAGAACAATATTTTTTAGTTTACGCAAATAATTATTCTTTTTACTGAAATAAATTATAAAATTCAAGAAATTATACATGCATTACACATATGATTTTTTTGAAATTATTTTTGTAATTCGTAGTTAATAATTACTTCCACATAAAAACATATTTTAAAGACTAAACAAATAAAAAATGCTGCTTTTTACTTTTTGAATAAAAAATATAACACATTTTTACGAGTAAAAAATAAATTAAAAAATTTTTTTTCTTCAAAAGACGAATGTATGATTACTTATATTAGGTAACTAACTCAAGCACAATTAAATGTTATTTCAGTAACAGCGAACACATTTTAAAGTTCAACAATTCTTTTGAAATCCACTCACACAAAACTCACTATAACTTCTGAACTATAGATCTAAAATCTAAACATTTATTCCTTGAAATATTTCTCCAGAAATGTAAAAGCTCGTATGAAATCACACAGAAAGACTGAGTAATACTTCATTTATAAACTCGACTAAAATGCTCTGCAGAATAAATTTTAGCTGAGTAAGATTAATTAATGTCGAGACGAATTGCACAAAGTAAAACATTCTTTATTGAAGTCTCCTTAGAAAACGATTCCTCGAATTTCAAACGAATGCTGCCAAAGGCTATTTCAGATGTAGGAATTTTGCCGAATGATAATTATAGTTTGGATGATTTAGTATTCCTTTCAGATATATAAAACGTTTTATGAAATTTTTTGTTTATACAAATATGCCATTTTACACATTTATTCAATATACTATTTGGATAAATAAATAATTATGAAATTTACATAAAATATATTTATTATATATAAATATGTATTATTGTTTATAATTATATTGCATTATAAATTTTTAATTTTTTAAATTCATTTTCAAAATGCGCGAAATTTTTTAGTATATTTTATTGTTTACCTCTACATTATTTATTTTTTTTACAATTATGAATAAAGATATGAGGAATATTTGGAATAAAATTGAAAATATAGTGTAAGTGTATATTAATACAATAAATAGAGCATACACATAAAAGTTATTGGAATCGACAGAATTTTAATTAACAATAACTTTTAAGATTATTTAATATATATTTTATGTAAAACACAACAATTATAAAAAATTTCTTTGAAATGTGGACTTGTATCAGAAAATATCAAACTAAATAAATAGCAATGTGCTTAGTTTCCTTTTTATAGAATTATCAGTAAAAAAATTTAAAATACAAATTAATTATTTTGGACCACATGAGGACAGGAGTTTAGGATATATATATATAATTTTATATTATTTCTACAATCTCTTATAACTCTTAGTTTTGTAAGAATTACGTTCTGTTACGTATATTTTTGTCATAATAAAAAACTATTATTTATTTTGATTTAAATGTTTGAATACTTAGTAATTGTATTATGAATACTTTTTAACAGTAATATAATTGCTTTTAAAAATCTACTAAATTTAATACTAATTAAACTATTACGAAATGTAGTAATTTTATTTTCAATTAGCGTACAGAGTTGCGAAATGAATATAGTAGAAACCAATTAATTTCAAAGTTACATTTTTTATGGTTTCTTAAATTCTCTTTTGATGTAAATAAGAATTTCAAAGCAAATATTTGAAAATTTCATATTTCAAAATTTATTAATATTTATGTTACTAAAGAACGATACAATAAGTTTATAACTTAATGATTTACAAATTTTCAACATATTAATTTAAAATAATTAATACCAAATATATATAATTTAAATTTTGACGATGAAGGCAGAAAGAATATCTTTGGTTATAATATTTTTCACTTAATTCAATAATGTAAAAGTAAATTTAAAAAAGGCCGCACAACTTGTCTAGTGGTCAGTGTGCCTGACTGCGGATAAGATGGTCCTGGGTTCGAATCCCGGTTTGGGCATGGATGTACTTTCTCTCTCTATCTAACCTATCTTTGTCCCTTCCTTGTATGAATGAGATGTGAATTGTTGCCTACCCTATAAACGGGTTCCTATGGCATGTGTGTACTGAAGAAATCGAATTCCACACCAAATATGGTTCAGTTGGAAAAGTGGAGCAGCGCACCCCATATTGCCAGCCAAGCTGGTACACGACAACAACAAATTTAAGAAAGGGAAAATTTCGTTTTTATTTAAAAATTTAGATTGAAAACATTTATTTTTAAAATAATTTTATAAATAAAAGTTTACATACTAGAACTTTTAAATGTTTTTGCGAGCAAATTTTTATTATTTACATTTTTTAAAAGAAAATGGGAGTATAAATATCTAAAGATTTTCCAGCATATTTTATCCAGTAAAAGGTTACTTTATATTAAATAATTTTTATGATTTATTATAATTATAGTGATTATAATACAAGAAATTTTCACAAGGATTAACGAAAATTCACTAATATTGATAATAGGTTAGAAAGAGATTTATATAATGCAAAAAAATTTACTTTGTTGAAAAGTTGAAATCCATAAGATAAATTAAAGAAATTGCAACAATTAAGAAGTTAAATAAACACAACGAATTATATATAAATAAAAGGAATTTTGTTAAAAATTTGATTTGTGAATGAATGAAAAAATAAATGCTTTGCGGCTCTAAAAAATGCAGAGAGTGTTATTAAAGTTTGAAAATATATGAGTTTTGCATTAATTACCAGAAAGAGAAAAATTAACGAGAGAGATTCATAAAAAAATACGAAACAAAAAACAAACTGTTAAATATCAGTTGAAAAGAAAATTATGTATTAAAAAAAGCATTTGCTTCTTGTTCAGATATATGTGTTTTAAAGAGTAAGATTGAAAAAATTATTGAGTGTCTGCAATTGGAAGAAAATTTTAATTCATAAAATATAAACTATTTTATCATGAGTTCATTTAACATTGATTCAACTAAAAAAAAAAATTAATATATATATATATATATATATATATATATATATATATATATATATATATATATATATATATATATATATATATATATATATATATATATATATATATATATATATTGATTTAGCTTTGAGAATTTTTTAACCTTTATAAAATATAAATTATTTTTATTTCCCCTCTGATAAATTTGATTCTCCCAACTTTTCTTACTTTCTTGATATAACGAGAAAAATCTAAAAACAAACTTATCCGACAAAGAATCTTTTAGAATCCAGAACTTGAATTAATAGAAAAATTTTAAAATAACATATTTCTTGAGATTAAAATTAATGGGATTCAATAAACATGAAATATACCGGGCTGTGGTAGCCCAGTGGTTAAAGTATCGGCCTTCCATCCGGAAAGACGGGGCTCGATTTCCAGTGCCACCAAAGACCCACCGAGTACATGCGATATACGTGCTCGTTAAATCTGTGGAATCGAAAGTCCTGTGGTCGGTCATTGAGCAGTTACCATGGGTGCAATGGTCTCCAGAAAATTTCCTCTTCGTTCTGATCAATGCCGAAATTGTGGGAGTGGATTCTCTGGTGGTGCCATCTATCGGAAGATTTGAACAGCAAAGTCATACTTTCACCTTCGTGGTGGGCTGATTAAGCGAAAGACGCTCCCTATTGACTTAAATTCACATAGCCAAGGCATAGCGAGCTTGGCCTGTCCAAGTATCATAAGTAACAACAACATACTTGAGATATTTATACACATGACAGATAATATTCAGTTCAAATGAAATTTGTTTTTATTTAAATTACAAAGAAATCACAGCAATTGCTGAATGATGAAGTGGTAATTTTGCTTTTCAATTGCTCAATGGTTCGTAATTTGATGTCTCTTTGTATGCTTGTAAGCAGTGTAAGACCTTATATTTCCCATTAATTAGCAACTATCACTATTTGTTAAAGTAAAGTGTGATCATATAACAAAAGTGATCACTGTAAAATGTAACTATAAGATGTAACATAGAAAAAGTATAGTCGTAGTTTGAGAAATGAAATAAAATCTAGCAATGAATGATGTCTGAAAATGATCAAAATGCTAGTTGCCACGTGATTAAGTAAAAAAATGAGAAAAAATAATGAGAAATGACTTATTTGTACTTATTTTTTGTTGGAAAATGCATCTACTTAAAGAAGTACCGATATCAAGATAGTCTTGTCTACAAATGCACTCATAAAGTATTTTATTCAAGTTCTACAAAATGCTGGTTGGTTCTCAAAATTCAACATACTAAAGAGTTACTAATAAGAGGCGAAATGTCTGAAATGGAATACTGAAAAATGGGATTGGGAAGTCCATACATTTTAAACTATTCTCTACTGTTCAACCACCGAGAAAGGCTGGATCACAACAGACAAATGACTTCCACTTCTGTTCTAAATAATATCAGTCGATGAAAGATCAGGAGATATCATAGGTTGAGAAAGTAACTGGATTTATAAGTAATGATTATAATTTACATTTATAATTAGGATTTATAATTTACAGATAACTGGACTTATCTGTAAATGATTGCCGTATGCCATGTCTTACTAAAAATGTTGTCATTTTGCAGCTACTGAAGATAATGTAGCGCAAATTGCAGCACTTCATCATCATAGAATTGTAATATTAATGGTGCTATCGTACCATCATTCTACAGCAATGAGCAATACGGTATTTAATAATAATAATCGAATTGGCTGTATCTATCAGATGCATCAAGAATCACACATAGTAATTATCATTTGGTAACTTGAATGGCAACTTTTCGCTGAACCTTTGTCCTTTCAACTGTCCGAGTTTCTCGATGACGATATCTTTTCAGTTTTTCATTTCAGTAATTTAGCGGTAATGACAATTTTTGTAGAGGGAGTGATGTTTTTAGAATGTTTCCGCCAATCGCGATGATATTGTTATTGTAGATATCGCAGTATTCGGAATTATCCACATTTCACAAAATGCCTGCAGAAATTGATTATGAGGGCACCACAGCTTTCTTTCGGAAGAACCAATCTTTGCGTTCTGTTGTCTATCTAGAAGGGTCTGGTGTTCCGTTGTCTATCTAGAAGGATCTGGTGTTCCGTTGTATGTTCTGTTGTCTATCTAGAAGGGTCTGGTGTTCCGTTGTCTATCTAGAAGGAGCTGGTGTTCCGTTGTGTGTTCTGTTGTCTATCTAGAAGGGTCTGGTGTTCCGTTGTCTATCTAGAAGGATCTGGTGTTCCGTTGTATGTTCTGTTGTCTATCTAGAAGGGTCTGGTGTTCCGTTGTCTATCTAGAAGGAACTGGTGTTCCGTTGTATGTTCTGTTGTCTATCTAGAAGGGTCTGGTGTTCCGTTGCCTATCTAGAAGGATCTGGTGTTCCGTTGTATGTTCCGTTGTCTATCTAGAAGGATCTGGTGTTCCGTTGTATGTTCTGTTATCTATCTAGAAGGTTTTGGTGTTTCGTTGTGTGTTCTGTTGCTTATCTAGAAGGATCTGGTGTTTTGTTGTGTATTCTGTTATCTATCTAGAAGATTCTGGTGTTCTTCTGGGTTGAATAGTTGAATGAAGAAGAGTTATTTACACATCTTCTTTATTCAACCCTTATTTTATGTATATCTTCGTGGTTTTCAACAGTGATAAGTAGGTAAGGTCAACGAGGCATGTGTAAACATATAATACGATAGCTCACAAAAGAACATCCGTTCGCCGAAATTGCCTTCAGAATCATTACCTAAGATTTTCTTACTCTGATTTCTTTTCTTGAAACTTTGAACTTCTTAAAATAGGGGACTTCCTAAGTGCTAAACAAATAAAATTGGCTTCTCTGTTCTTTCTTTCCCTTTTATCTAAGCTATAATTATATGACCAAAATGCATTTTAAAGCATTTACATGACATATTCCGCTACGTATTCAGCGATACTTCTATATTTATAAAACTAAAATATTTTGGTGTTGCATTTTACCATTTCAGATCGTACACAGACATATGTAGAATAATAGGAAGTATTAGGCTTACAAGTTTACCGGCAAAAATGCTTAAGGACAGCATAATTCTTATTAGTTGTGTTATAATAAACTTTTAATTTAAAACGAAGAAACCAGTTAGGCAGCTTATTTAATAATATTAAAAAATAGGCTAGATAAATATTCTTTCCATAAGTTATCTTTTTAAGTGGTATGAAAATAAAATTGTCAAAACGAATTCACATAAAAAATATTGCATTAACAAATGCAATTTTTATTTTTACCTTATTTTCTAAAAAGATAAGAATCTCAATGTTAATTCATTTTATCAAGATTATAGAATTGTCACAACGAATACGTTTCCCTTAATAAAGATTCTCGGACACTTTGAATGCCTTTATTCATTCATTGTTAAAATTTTTTATAAATTTAATCTATAAAATATATTTTTAAGATAGAATTGAAAAATTATATTTATCAGCAAGATAGTCATGCAGTATTGAAACATCCTATTAAAATACATAATAAAGATACAAATTGATTATATATATATATATATATATATATATATATATATATATATATATATATATATATATATATATATATATATATATATATATATATAATATTTGACACCAGGCCATATATCGCCTGGTCTGATGTCAAAGAAGTTGCTGAGCCAGTTTTTAAGGACCTCATTGTTATCGAAGGTAACGCCCTTCATATGGTTTGACAAGGAGTGGAAAAGATGGTAATGGGTCGGTGCAAGGTCCGGAGAATACGGCGGATGTTGAAGGATCTCCCATTCGAGTTCTTGGAGATCGGCTTTGACGATTTGTGCAACATGGGGCCTGGCGTTGTCGTGAAGGAGTATCGTTTGACCCAGTCGATCAGGTATTTTCAATCGAATGGCTTAATTCACGCGGTGTAGCTGGACAATGTAAAACTCCTTGTTGACTGTGGCGTTCTTTTCGAGCATTTTCCAGTGCACCAAGAGTTCCTTAAAAACTGGCTGAAGAACTTCTTTGACACCAGACCAGGCGAGTTTTGGCGGAATGGTACCAACAAATTGGTCGAGAAGTGGGAAGAGGTTGTAAACAGCAATGACGAATATATAATTGATTAACTTACTGATACTATTATTTTTTGTTTAAATAAAAGTCTTTGGTAAAAACGATACGAACTTATTCCCCAACCACACACTTATACATATATAATTCTCAAATTTCAGCAATCAATTGTTATATAGAATTTCATTCTATCAGTTTTGATTGAGAGTTGATATTATAGTGACACTTGTGAAATAATAGATAAAATATTTAAATATTATTAACCTTTTTACATATTAAATACTTATTCATTTCCAATTTGATAAGATAAAGCTGTTAAACTAAAGTGATTTAAACCACAATAATAATTTTATATATATTCTTTGATAAAAAAACTATCATTTTTAAAAATATAGTTTATGCAAACTTAATAATAAAATTACATAATAAAAAATTCAAACAAAAATATGGTAAAAGCCAAGGTTACAGTAAAGTTCGTTTAAGCAAGGTATTTGAATTGCACAGATATGTATAATATTTAGGTATCGCAAGTATTTTGAACGTCCAAGTATGGAAATTATTTATATTTTTAGTCGCGTTGTGATAACGTATCATCTGAATCTGAAGAAAATATTAAATTATTTCAAAATTAGGGTTATCAAAAATGATATTGGGAATGAAAATATCACTAAATTACCATACTTTTTATTTTTATGGGGTAAAGAACTATTTCTTACCCACAAAAATATAAAGATTTTTCTTCATTTCTTTACAATAAAACTTCACCGGTCTGACGCTTCATTTTATTCGTATAAGGGACTCTGATACATTCAACACAGTAAACTATGGCTATTAGAATATATTGTTGGCCATTTAAATTTTCCGGGAAAAGCTGTGGGAGATTCAAGTTGTAAAAGAATCCCTCTGCAAATAAAAATAATATTGTATGCATCAATTTATATGTAAAGAAAAAGAAAGAATGGATCAGTGCTCGAATTTGGAACCATAAAACTAACGCTAAAGTCATAAGCGGAAAAGAATTGGAAACATAAAAGAAAGTGTTTTGGGTCGTTCTAGCTATAAAAATATCCCCTCTAGAAAAATGCTGAGGCAGGGCAATTTTATAATGATATTTTTGTATCTAAAATGGAGATGTTGTGTAACGAATAACAATCAAAGTCAACTTTTTGAGCTGCTCTAACGATAATTTATGTCAAAATTAAGAATATATTTTCCGAACAAAATATTAGTTTATGTTCTATAAATATGAAAATGAATCGCAAGGGAGATTTTAAAATTTTCTAAGCGAAATTTCTTTTAACATCCTCTATTAAATATATGTTGCTTTAGGTCAAGTATGAAACTAAAGGAAATTTAGTGTTAAATTGGGTATTAATGAATAAACTAATAGATGCTGTAATAATTATAACAACCGAGACAAAACAAAATACATGACCACCGAAAAATATAGCACTCCCTATCTAGAAATAGGAAACTACAAGTTTGAAACTGTTCGACACTTTAAATATTTGATTTTGAATTGAATGCATCCAACGACATCGCACCTGAGATCCGCAGCAGGGTTACAGCTGCTAACCGATGCTTTTTTGGCTTAAAAAAGTACCTAAAATCTACTTTCGTCAGTCGAAAAACAAAAATTTTGATATACAAATGCTTGATTCGGCCTATTCTCACTTACTCATCTGAAACGTGGACATTGACTGAGAAGGACAAAGAAACCATCTCCATTTTCGAAAGAAAAACTTTAAGAAGCATCTTTGGTGGAATAAAATGTGAGAATACATGGCGAAGAAGAACTAATTCTGAGCTCTATAAACTATATAAAGAACCAGATATTGTTAAATTTATCTCAATACAGAGATTAAAATGGGCAGGACATTTGAGCCGGATGAACGACAATCGGGTGACGAAAAAAATTTTCTTGGCTCGCCCCATTGGCACCAGAAGAAGAGGACGACCGAAACTCCGATGGCGTGACTGCCTTGAAAACGACCTAAAAACACTAAAAGTGACAAACTGGATGACCTTATCCAAAAATAAGGGGTCCTGGTATGCACTTCTGAGGAAGGCAAAGGCCCACCCTGGGTTGTCAGGCCAATGAAGAATAATAATAATTATAAGCTTTTCTAATGTTATGTATTTAAATTACGATTATATATATCGGAAAGTTGTCTAAGATATTGCATATTGTAAACAGCTATCTTATCTGTTACAATTATGATTTATTATCATCTTTTAATATTCACTAAGTCATAACAAATCCATAAATTACTCGGAAATCAAAGTTGAGAGAGAAAAATTCCTTTCGTAATAGAACAATAAGATTAAATTATCCACATTAGAGATTATCGCAAAGTAAATCATATGACAAGAAACATTTTATTTGGTTCTTTATATTGTTTGACCAGGAAGTCGTATCACATTCATTTCGGATCTTTCATCGACAAAGAAAACAAATATTAACCAATGTTGTTTCCCTGAGATTTTGTGTCTTGTAGCACCTTCCTGCGCGAAAGTAATAACAGAAGAGTATTCCTCCCTAAATTACGCAATCTTAGTATATTCCGGTGCTTGTCGATAAAGTACTAAGTCAATAGGATTCCTGGGATATTTATCACTCGAGATGCAATCAGCGAGGAAGAAAAAATGTGTCTGACTTGTCTAGACACGAAAAGTAATATTCAATTACCTTATATTTTCGTATTGCTATCTTGTATTCGAAAAAATAAGTAAGTGATTCTTGTAAAGAATCACTTAATAGCATTACACTTCAAATGTTTTAGTGTTTATTTGAATATGTGAAACTATATTTAACGGTTTCCATTAGGTCAGAAGATTAATTTCGTAATTAAAATTCTAAGATTAAAAAATTCAAGACTAAATAACTATCTTAAGAAAATACAGGGTGATCTTTTTTAAAGTGACAGTGTTTGGCGAATCCTGCAGTGCGATCTATTATCCGAAATGGCACCAAACTTGGTATTTAGACTAATCATAACACGGGAAGAAGATTCCGTAAAAATAAAAAATTTTAGTTCCAAAAATCGCCGCAAGGGCATTTTATGGCGCTTTACAATGTATAAAATGTGAGAAAAGAAAAATACTAATACATACAATCTTATGGTTAAATTATTAATGTTCATTTATACATTAACCTCCCCGGTGAGGAATTAGACCACATTCAATGTGTGAGCACCGTTCTCTGAAATTACGCCATGCATTCTGTGCACAACGTTTTAATCAGCCGTGCGTAACATATCACGAGGAATATTCCGCACTGTCTTTGCTATGTCGTCCTTTAGATTAGACAAATTTGATACTCCACCAACATAAAAGCACTTACCGGTAACGTGAGAGGCATAACTATTGGCTCTCGTTTACATCAGCTGAGATTATTTGTCGGAACTGTCTATTACTTGCTTTGATAGACACTATACTGGCACTGTCATTGCACAACACATTTCCCTTTTTCTTTGATACCCGTGTTTTATGCTAATTCTCGTTGTTGTAAACTATAGCTGCACCACAAAATGCCCTAGCGGTGACGTTTGGAACTAATTTTTTTACCGAATCTTTTTTCCCATGTCTTGATTAGTCTAAATACCAAGTTTGGTGTCATTTCGGCTATTAGATCGCGCTACAGGACGCTCCAAATACTGTCACTTTAAAAAAGATCACCCTGTATATTTCAGAATATAGAAATCTTGCCATAAATGTTTAGTCTAATTATTGTTTACAATTTGTGATAAAAATGTATATTTTATAATTTCCTTATCAAAGCTAAGGATTTTTAATAAATTTTTGAAATTCTTCCAAACGGAAAATTACTAGATCAAAAGTTCTTAAACACTAAAATGAACTAATTTGATGGGCTTAATAAAAGATTCTGATATGTAAGTCCTAACGAAATAATCATTTCGGTATGACTTACTTAGCATAGCATGAGTAATTTATTCATTTGTGGTCTTATATGTAATAATTAATTATCTTATATTTTCGTATTTCTATTATGTATTCTAGACAATAAGTAAGTGATTCTTGTAAGCGTTTTTTTATTTATAAGAATTTGAAAGTATTTTAATGGTTCTTATTAAGTCAGAAAATTACCTTAGTAATTAGCATTATTCTAAGATTAAAAAAATCAAGACTAAATAAATATCATTCATATTAAACACTGTGAGTAATATTCTCTTTATGATTTTGTGTAAGCAGTTTTGTAATGAAAATGCTTTAGGCTTTGGAACTAATGAATGGCTTTAGGAACTAATGAATGGTATCACTAAATTTAATATTTTACAAGTTTTGATTAAACACTTGCCAAATTAAAAGGAAAAAATTAATTTTCCTTTTAATTTGGCATCCCTAGTTGAAAATAAAAGTGTTATTGAATCAAGGATTCATTGGTTTGATTGAACATTCATGAATTAAAGGGTTTTTAAATTAAAAAGTTACGACAAATTTAAAATTATGCAAGAAAAATTAAACTTGATTGGTTACTCTATCACTTTATTGTCATGTTTTATACATTAATTCGATTTAAATTAAATTTTGTAGAAATAATAAATGAAATGTTAGAGTTCTCACCCCAAGTCTAGTATATATAAATATCGATATTTTTACATTTGTATGTAATTCTAAAGCATACAATTATGTTTCGAAGTTGAGCTAACATTAAAATTCTATGTGTAAATAAAATAAAAGCCTTAAAAGAAAGTTTTAGAATCTTAAAATATATATTTCAGATTGTAGAAATATTGCCATAGATATTTAGTCTATTTTTTACAATTTATGATAAAAATGTATTCTCTGTAATCTCTTTTTCGAAGCTAAGGATTTCTTATTAATAATTTTGAAATTCTTCCAAATAGAAAGCTACTAGATCTAAAGTTCTTAAAACACTAAAATGAGCTAATTTGATGTATTTGATAAAAATATTCTGATATTTAAGTCCTAACTATATACATATATATATATATATATATATATATATATATATATATATATATATATATATATATATATATATATATATATATATATATATATATATATATATATATATATATATATATATATATATATATATATATATATAATCATTTCGTAATAAATCTGAACAAATTATTCATCTGTGGTCTTAAAAACTGTTGTTGATAGTACTTAAAGGTTTATTTAGCAATGACGATGATAATGCAATATAAAACATGACTCTTGAATTCTAATATGGAAATTAAATTCTAACTCTAGTTTAAATGCTAGAGAAAATATAAGCCTTCATCATGTTGCTCATAACTTTGGAAATCATTATAACACATAATATTATAGTAATTTATGATATAAAAATCAATTATAAAAATTATCTAAATTTAGGATTTTGTATAATTACGTTACAAATGTCTCGTAAAATATATTGTCAAATTATTTTCACAGTTTTAAAGTGGCTTCCAGATTATATTGTCTTTTTATTTAAAAGCCAAACCAAATATTTAAGAAAATGAATGAATCTTGGAGTATAATTGATATTAAATGAAATTATTCTAAAATTCTAAAACTGTGTTAAAAACTTTGAAAGAATTTTATGAAACACTGATATAATCTTTTTGAAAAAAATGAACAGTTAAGTGAAATCATTAGCCGTGTATAAATTTAATATTATGTGAATTTAGAAAGTAATTAATGTTAAGCAAATTTTTTGAATAAATTTTTTTATTATTTGAAAAGTATTTTTCTTTTAAACCATAAAAGGAAAAGGGAATGACGCATTTAAGATATTTTTATACTGATTGTTCAACATAAAAATATGTGCACAAAATAAGTAAAATGCAAATGAACTTAATTTACGAGTGTGTAACCACATTGAGCAAACATTAACTTCAAATTGCTCCTGAATGTTTTAATGTTTAACTAGAACAATTTAATTACTCTTGAATATATTAAATGTGTAATAAAAGAATGGAAATAATAAACGGTAAGTTATAAAAAATCCCATTGTATACATTAAAAGAAAAAGGATAAATATTATAAATTTTTTTCATAAAATGACATAAACTATATTAAAATATGAGGTATTTTATGTTGTTTTTTTCAACACCATTTGTTACATAACACATTATATATATATATATATATATATATATATATATATATATATATATATATATATATATATATATATATATATATATATATATATATATATATATATATATATATATATATATATATATATATATATATATATATATATATATATATATATATATATATATATATATATAGAAATATTTTAAACTAAAATTTATTCCCAGAGTTAATTTTATGTAAGAAATTTTCAAAAAATATTTTACAAAATTCATGTTTTTCATAGTAAATTTTCATTTTGAAACATTTTACAGTATTAATTACAATAAGCAGCTGTTCACTTAAATTTCAACGTCTATTAGATATACAGATTGCACAGTTTTTTTTAATGTTACGTCTCAATATGAAGAAGAGGTAGAAATATTAAATGTTAAAATTGCTTAAAATATTATCCACTCTTGATTTATAAATCAAATCACAGATCTTCATCCCTACTGGCTCTACAAGATGTAACTAGTTTTGAAAGACTTATAGTAGAAGTCCAGACTTCAATTAATACGTGTGATATCAAAAATATTTCCTTCACTTTCTCCCATGTCAAGGGTCATAGTGGTGTGTATGGAAATGAAAGAGCGGATTTCCTGGCCAAATCTTCTCTTTCACTTCCAAATATACTCAATACCAGCTTACCCAAGTCTTTTTTCAAAATCACTACCAAAAGAAGATTATCACAGAATGGAACTCAGGATTCCTTTCTTCTTCTAATTGTAAGTAGACCAAATATTTTTTCCCTTCAGTTCAATGCAGAATTAAGAACTACTGGTTTTACACTGACTTTACGCAATTCCGCACTGGGCATGGGAAATTCAATAGTTACCTACGCTGTTTCCACATTAAAAACAGTGAGGTGTGCAAGTGCAACTCTTGGAGTGACAACCCTTCTCACATTCTTCTTGAATGCCCATCTGTTTCAGAAGATAGGAACGGGCTTTGTAAAGACTTAAATAACAGATGGCCCCCGATTATGGTGGACCTAGTTAAGAAAGAGAATTTTGAATTTTTTGTAAAATTTATCCATGCTGTTATCTAATTCATTTTTCATTTTTATATCTCTTTTTTTCTCTCTGCATTCTTTTATTTTTTTTTCATCTCATGTATTATTTGGATTTGTTTTGTAGTACATTTGTTGTACCTTCGGGCCCTGTGTGGTATTCCTTGGTGCACAGGGAGATATTTTTGTTTTCCCAAATAAAAAAAAATCACAGATCTGCAGAGTTTGATTTGTTTGTAAACTTTACAACCATCAAATCATAATGATTTGGTTTATTCAATGGATGTAATTATTTCACATGACATCAAAATTATAGCAGAATATAGTTGATGAATGGCGTCGTGCTAGTATTTTTAGAAAATATAGTGAAGCATTTTAAATGAGTGTAAAACTGAAAAATATATTGACAACGACAATGGCTATATGGTCCTGTATAACTATTGTTATGTTGTGAGCTATTCTTAAACCACACTTATGTATATGTTATACTATAACTACTCATGTAACTAAGAAATGGAGGTTGTTAATGAATTCTCGTCGAGATAAATACAGAGCTCTGATCAAATAACATTGGGGAATAATATGAATTAATTAACATTTATTTTTACAAGAAATCTTTTGGAAGAGATGAAGCTTTGTCACTTGTGTTTTGTGCACTTTTTACATCAAACACAATTTTCATGGCAAAAATATAGCCCTGAATAGTGGGAACTTATGAGTTCTGTGATTTATTTCGATGGAGGGTTCAAATAAGTGTTTCTAATTCTTATTTTTCTCAACAACTATACTACATATTCGTTTTTGTTGTATAAATATGTGCTGTAGATGTTGTAAGATATCCTCCAAATGTCTGACGAAGTCAGACAAGGTCCGTCAGACCGTTGACCTTATAGAAATCGAGGACCAGAAGGGAATATATTCCCTCTGGAAAGTCCCAAACAGTCCAGGATGTAATTAGGGGAAACCTGCTATGTTTTACATTTAGAGCAGACCTCAAAGATTTTTCTACGTTCGAGATACCTGAGAGCCCTACTTGGTCACTTGTTAGTCTGGAAATTGCGGTTCTAGAGGCTGTGTCACAATTGAGGGGGAATGAAGATCTAGGCTGTTTGCCCGCGTACCAGTGATGGCAGGGAGGAATCCTCCACCCTTTCGAAATTTCAGAATTAACTATAGACTGATGTTCTAAAAAGGTAAGTGCCAGTGGTTGTTTGTTACTGGTAGGGTCTCCCAAGTCGGACAGACCAAAGGGTAGGTGCTTGACGGAAAAGAACATTGACTCGAGCCAAGACAAACTTCTACCTTTATGGTGTTCGAATCCCCGGATCTACTGAAGCTGTATATTGCCTCCTCCTTATGACTTCGTTGATCCAGAATCTGTATAAATGTTGGACGTTTTTGTGCATATATTTGATAACAAGCCATACAATAACTTTGAATAAAGGAACTACAGATTAACTGATTAGTTCTTTCATATAAGTTAATATTTTTATTATTTATGCGCGCATATTTTATACATTAGAAATACATATTTCTTCGACCTGATTCTTAAGTTACATGGTGCAGAAAAACTTAATGATCTCAATTGATATAATCCAGTATGAAAATTAAATTCTTAGTAAATCAAATGGATATGGTATTATTTAGTAATATTTTTTGAAAATTGTGTGAACCATTTAAATAAATATATCAGCATATGAATTTGATATTATAGTTAATGGAATTATAGTTAATTTGATATTATGGATAAATGTATGTACAAATTTGTTAAAAAGGAACAAAATGAATCTGCTGTAAATAAACATTTCGGTTTTTTGATTAAGTCTAGAACCAGGAATAACGTATGTTCAAGATAAAGTATTAGTTAAAAACATTCATATATATCTTTTAATGGATGTTACTCATTAAGCTAAATAGAGAACAAAATTTAAGTAATCAAAAAAAATGGTAAAAGTTTACAAAATGGTACCCCTTGATATTATGGTGATTTTGTTGACCCAAAGATAGGCTTCAAAATGTGAGTAACAAAATGGCAACCCTAAAATTACGTAAGTTAAAATTCTAAAAATATCAGGGTTACCAGAAATTTAATTTTGTCACCAATATGTATTCGCCAAATTTTTCGCCAAACCCAGGAGTACCCGCTTTTACAGAAAACCCGACAAACGAAAATTTTTAACAATAAAAAAACTGTATTTTTTATAGGTTCTGAAGTGTTCTTAAAACAAAAAAAAAATTGTAGTATATTTCAGTATAAGGAATTTCTAAATAAATATGTAGGAAAGTATTTATAAGTTATAATAATTTTATAAAGCAAATATAACTTATATGAAAAAATTATCTGAGAAAGAAAAATGAACAATAAAATATTTATTTGCAAAATGTGTACAAGAATGTAATATAGGCTTTTGTAAATATTTTTATTAAATCTAAAAAAATCACAACTTATGGGTATTTAATTTAAAAGAGAGAAGTGTTTGTTCATCTCTCTAAAATTTCCTTTTGCTTTCGAATAACCTATGATAAAAAGTAGATTTCAAATTGTTACAAACATTTCCATTCGAGGTAGAAGTATAATCCCTATTCTATTGAGCCAATAGTCTGAAGGCTAATATTCAACTACCGGCATAATTAACAAAGAGTGATAGGGTTTAACTTTGGAATTTTATAAATATATAAATTTAATGAAATTGTATTTTTGTTTGTCTCATTACTGGGACTGAAACTTTTGAAATAATTCTCACAATTAGAAATGCATCTTGATTTTTTTAGTTTATATAACATAGAATATACATTTAATAAATACTACGAAGGATTTCTTAAAATTTCAATCATTTTTCAATATTAAAATAAAAATAACAGTGAAAAAAGTGTATTAAAATTTACATAAACCTATTATTTACACATTGAATTTAATACATGAATAATTAAATTGAGGGATATTCTGAATGAAACTAAAATATAATCTAATTGTTTATATTTTCCTGTTTAAATATTACATTAACTATTAAAATTTAGTAATATTAACTATTTGTGATGCACTATCTACAATTTATATTCATAACATTTAATATTTGTAAAGCTTTCTCAGCAGTTTTCTAATTGTCTGGTAACAGAATTATTTTATGATTTTTGAAAAGTATTATGGTTAAGTTCTAATAGTTAGCAAGAATAGGTGATGATTAATGACTTCTGTCTACATATAATTTTAAATTTATTTACTAAAGTAATTGAAACTAATGTTTAATTGAAGAAAAGCATTAATAATATTCCTTTAAAACTATAGAAATCGTATTAGAGATTTAATGTAAACATTTTACCCTATTCTTTATTAAGGTTATACAAGTATTTAACAATATGTAATATAAATTTAAACCTTTGTTTAGAAAAATTAAAGATAGTTGTTTTTGCTAAGAAACTTTTATAGAGAAACTTTTATAGAGATAGAGATTAAAGATAGTTGTTTTTGCTAAGAAACTTTTATAGAAAATTGTTTTCGCAATTTTTATTTCTGTGCCCATTCGAGATATGAATTTAATAACATTATTTTAAGTAATAGATTTTTTTAAGTAACAAGAAAAATGCAGTTCTTGATTATTAATAATGACATAATTAAAACACTTATTCAACTAAAATTAAACCATACTATTCAATCGGAAATTTATTGATTCTTATTTAATAATACAGGAATTTTGACACCGAGAATGAATTTTTAATTTTATACTTTTCTCATAGCATTAAAGTTCAGCAATGAAGTAGATAAGTTGCATGTTAATGATAACAATGAAATCGTTTAATAAATATTAAAAACTAGCTGTACCCGTTCACACGTTGCTGTGTTTGAACAAAAAGTCAGTTTTGATACCTCAAACATAATTTATTAATGATAAAATGTATACAATACATAAAAAAATTAACAATAAAATTATCCCTACATATAGGTCATTTGAATATAACATATGTACAAAACATAGATATACATAGTTGATGGTAGAATAAACATGTTTCTTCACTTGTGATATTAAACAATATTGCAAACGAATTTCAATTGAACAATCATTTTATAATTATTAAATATCATCATGAAATGAATATTTGATGATTGAGATGGTGAAATTTAGTGCTTGTAAATATACAACATTTTTTGTTTTCCTATCTGTGCATTGTTAATGGTCAAATAAATTTGATGGTTTTCCAAGTCGTGAACACTCAACGTACAGCGGTCCATGTGAGAAACAAGGATTTATCAAATTTAATCCACATACTTGCAATGATTGTCCCTGTTCTTTGTTAATGGTCATTTGCAAAAGCTATTCGTACAGAAAACTGTAAGCGTTTGAATTCAAATGAAGAATCCATTGATACAAGGGAATGCGTAGTAGTAGTATATGTTCCCCTTGGTGTTTTACATTTTAAAATGGTTGCCTCAATTATGTTTTTCATTAATTTTTTTACTGATAGCCTAGTACCATTTCATAGTCACGGTGAATTTATATTTCCTACAAGGATGATTGGGGAATCAATTTTCAAAGATAAAATATGTTGTGGCATTCCTGGTAGATCCAATGATTTTTAAAAATTCTATTGAATAATTAACCGATTCATCGTGATTGACAACATTATCTATGGATTTATGTTTTGTTTCTTCATCAGGTATTTCATTTTGAATTATGCAGTTTATTAAATTAACATCAATGTTTTTGGCTGCCAATACAGCACTCTCACTAACCCATTAATTATTTTTATAATTCTGCGATAAATTTGGAAAAACTTAGGCAATTAATTCATCAGTGGATTTTACAATATGACAAAAGTTTTCTGGTAATGTAATACAGTGTGTGAGTTCGTCCATTTCCATTTTACCATTCCCAATATCTAACAATTGTTTTGCAAATCATTCAGATGATTTATCTTGTTATAATTGAACACGCATATTGGTCTTTAAATATATTTTCTCCACATACCACTATAACACTGATGATTTGAAACATGTATTCAATTCATCTGCAGGTGTTGAATGTGGCATTACTGGTAAAGTTTGTCGAAAATTACCAGCTACCAAAATGAATGCACCACCAAAGAGCTGCTCATTTCTTCTCAAATTTTTTAATGCGCGATTGAGTGCTTCCAATGATTTCTTATGGGCCATGGTGCATTCATCCCATATTATACGCTGACATGATCTTAGTACTTTTCCCATTCCAGAATATTTGCTTATATCAACATGTTGGAGTTTCAATAACTTGCATATTTAATGGCAATTTCAATGCTGAATGTGCTGTTCGACCACCGTTCAAAAGAATTGTTGCAAAGCCGATGATGCAATATCAAGTGCAATATTATTTTGTGATCGTATAGTTGCCAGAAGAATTGAAATAAGAAAAGTTTTAAAATTGCCTCCAGGTGCATCTAAGAAATATAAGCCACAACTCTTGATGGATATTTCATTTATAATTGTGTCATATGCTGTTCGTTGTTCTAATACTAATTTCGGCAGATTAATTGGAACATATGTTTGTAATTCATTACCATTAAAGTGCGTTTCTAGTTGAATACCACGATCGAAACTGTCCTTACCAGATCTATTTGGAGCAATCATTGCCAATTCTGTCAGTGATTTGTTGGCCTTTATTAAACTTACATCCTCAATTAAAATCAATGCTTCATTGTATATATTTGATGTAAATTGAATGTTGGGATTATTCTTTATTCTACAAATGCGATGTAAAATGTCTTCACTCATTTCACTCATATAGTCTTTATATTTTCCCCATAGATCCTTTGGATTAGCCAGATAACATGTAGTTGGTATGATGGAAAATAGTATACATATCTTATGTGGTTTTGCTGTATTAGAAGCATCAGCGAGTGAAATATCACAATGAACATCGTTTTTTAAGAGACGTAATTTCTGTCAAGCCTCACGAGATGTAGCATACACATGGCCATTGACTGTTTTCAATTCTAAGTAACATGTTGGTCCACGAACATTGATTAAAATAATCTTAGGCAAAAGCATTCTGCGTTATTTGGATGTACAGTGTACAGATGACCCAATGCATCTGTGGAATATAAATTTAGGTGTCATTGTATTAATCTACCTTGTTGACGACGATGAAATTTTCTTGTTGATGTATTCCTCGTAAAATATGTTATTATATCAAAGTACAGTAGTGTCCTTGAAAAGGTATCATTTCTACATAATGTAAAAAAAATCAGTTAACCTTTTTAGTGGTGGTGACATTGCTCTTGCACGCACATTTTCTGATGTAAAATACACGCGCTGTCCATTTTCAAGCTGTACTGCTAAACGAACAACCTTTGGATATTGCTCACGAATGGAAAATGATAAAATGTGCCAGACAGTCTCATTGCCACTTATGTAGTGTCCCAATTGATACTGGGTTACTTCCTCTTCAGATACTGTAGTATTTTCCACTCCAGACACTGCCATACCGCTTCCTTCGTTCCATTCTTCCATCTTCAGTAGATCGCCTTCGATAGAGGGGATACCCATTATGCCTGTAATAGTTTAAACAAGTAAGTATCTCGGATACCGTTTGCGCATTTTCCATCTGACACGCATGGTAATTATTATTTAGTGAGCCACATGAACCATGAATCATATTTTTTGAGGTAAGTCTTTATCAATTTCAGTGTCTAGTATTTTTGCAGAGATGATTTCATCAATTATGGATGGTGTTATCTTTTCCATCATCCATATTAAAATATGCGCATATAGTAAACCTCTTTTTTGCCATTGAATGGAATACATCCAACAGCGCGTCTCTATAAATACATGGTGTTTGATAATAAAATCTATTAAAGATTTTAATTTTTTTAAATACACGTGCAGAAATATCATGATGATCTGATGGTGATTATCTAGTTAACATAAGCTCCTTTATTTCATCCTATGCTGGGTTGAATGTAAATGTGATGAAAAAATTGGCCATTGCATCTTGTGAATATTCATGCATGTGTCTTGGGATGCCTTTAAATGTGGATGGTAAAATGACCATTTTTCCAAATTTACTGAGATTGCCATCATTTACAATTGCATCACGTAAATGGATGTTCTCTTCTAAACGCAATTTGACTTGATTTAGTCTTATGTAGAGGAGTCTTTCCTTTTTCTATTTTTGCATACGTGTCAGCAATGTATTGATGAAATAATTGTCTGCATTTCAATATATGATATTCAGCATTCTCACGAAACATCGTTCGATATGCATAATAATTCATACCACTGGCTTTTTTGTTAATTTCCACATTAGTTGTAGAATTTCTCATATTAATATTAAAATAATATCCATCCTCTCCTTCTCAAAATAGAATGGGATATTGTGATGCATCATATGAACGATGCGTTTCTGATACTTGCTGGACATCACCATTTCTACGATGAAGAATTATATCGCGAGAATTCAATTCTTCACCAACTATGACAATTGCCACTTCATCGATCGCTGGTACGTTGAATTGTCTTCGATGTTGACCAATAGATTTTTTATCTGCCTTTATTATTACATCGTAATCGTCAGATGGCATTTGTTCATTGATGATTTTAAATAATTTAATTAATTCATTATGTTCTTCAAGAAAATTTTGTAATTCAGCGACAACCTCTCGTTTAGTACTCATATTCAGTTAACACCATCTGTTGATTTGTTCTTCAGTATTTCGCATAAAATATGTCTGAAGATATTTGTGATCAGCATTTGGAAAGGGTAGTGGTGATCCAGCATGGTGATAAATTTGCCCTTGTACTTTAAAAATTGGCATATAATTTGCGCTAACGATATTCGTTGCTCCAAACTATGTCATTTAGAAGCATGAATTGTACATGCGTATATTTTCCAAAAATATTTTGATTGACTTGTTTCACCTGATACTAACTAATAATGGTTCAGGTGATGAACGCAAGTCTAGTACTTTACTTTTCCACCTGTACAGCACATACCTGGTGTTTCATTTTTACATTTTTGAGGACCACAATATATACACTTGTTACCCATTTTTCTAATAATTACACTTGGATGAAGACTGTAATTATAAAAGGGATTGTAAGTGAAACCACATCAATTCATATCAGTTTGTATCATTCATCTTGTCTGTGTCCTGCGAATTCGATTTCTTTGCTGCCTGGCTGGTCTCTGTTCATTCGTTTCTAATGATTGAGCAAGAGCAGTGTGATCTCTATCTCTTTCTTGCCTAGTTTTTCTCTTTTCACTTGTTAATGAAGCTCGTTCTTCTCTTCTCCTTTTTTCTTGATTTGATGATTGACAAATGGCACTTCACTTTGGTGGCATAATTATGGGTTAAATAAAGCGTATTTCAAATTAATTTTTTCAGCTATAAATCAATAATATTTACTTTGTCAAAATTTTAAAGAAAACACAATTTATGCATTTAAAATACGTTAAATTTTAATATAATTTGTAATATTAAAACAATAATTAAAAAATATAAATAGAACTATTCAATATTTTACTTATCTTGTGATTTATATATTTATTTTTATTAAAACTGTTATTATGGTTATATTATATTTGACAGTTTAATTTCTTTGTTTTATAGAAGTAAATTCTAAATTTCAATATTATAACTTAATTAAATTTATATACATTACGTGTTTGCAAACATGAATATGGTCGTATGAAAGTAAATTAAGGGTAAAAATTCAAATTAGTAATGAATTCATAGCTACTTTTGAATGAATTTTACTTTAAATCTTTATAAGTTACGTTTCTTGAAACATGAGAAATGGTTAGGGAACGTTAATGCTAAAAAGAAATTTCTTTCCTTTCAGGCATTTTGTGATCCTGGCAAATGAAGTAACAATGTAAGAACATTATAAGAAAACTGTTATAAGAACCTGTAACATTGTTATAAGTAACTTATTATAAGAACCTGTTATAGTGTTATAAGTAACCTGTTATAAGAGCCTTAAGTAGAACTGAATGAAATCCTGTTACAATGTGTGTGAGCAATTAATAAAAATGAATTTATGTTAGAGTTTAAATCTTACGGAATCGCGTGATAGTGACTTAGAAATGAAATAAAAATTATTGAGCTACATTAGAATGTGGTTGTTTCCAAAATCAAGATAAAATACAATCACTTATGTTTTCATAACAGAATTAGTTTTATTTTTCGCAATGAATAATAAAAATATCCATCAATTGGTGGCCCTTTAAACTACACTAGACTGGCTTATTGTAACTGATTCTTAAAAAAAGATACTTGTTATCTGAATTAACATGTTATTAATATGAAGTATGCAAAATAAAACAATTTTACAGACACAAGCAGCAATGGTGAGTTACTTATAAATCTTCTAATTCTAATTCTTTAATTTCAAAGTAATATTTCTAGATATTTAAATATTTTAATAACTACAATTATAAGGAATTTATATACATAAATTTAGATAAAATTAAAATATAATACGTACATTTGAGATAATTACTGGATTAAATTATTAATAAATTTAAAATTTTTACTCATCAAAATGAAATAGTTGAAAAAGTATTCACAACCATTGTTTCTGGAAAATTCATTGGATGGCAAACATCGCTTTAAAATATTTAAGTACATAACTTGTACTGGAAAATTGCCATATAAGAAAACGAAAGAGATCCTAAAATTATCGTATATAGTAAAATGATTAAAAGAGGCTAAAACATTTTTTTATTATTTATGTTCGAAGAACTTTCTATAATCTTTGGAAATCGTGTCTAGCAAGATCATTCAAATGTGGTGAAGAACTATAACTGAAAGCTCCTCTTAATAAATAAATCCACTAAAAATGTTATGATGCATTTGATTTTCATCATAATAAAACATAATAAAAATCAAATGCTATATAATAATTTTCAAATTTTGTCTAGTTTTCTATTAGCTAATTGGATTTTAAAAAATTACCCAATGAATTTAAAGTGAACGATCATATGGCCAAAATAATATATATGTTAGTAAGTAAGAATTGTTTCTGTAAATTGAGGAAGCACAGGTATAAGAAAACTATTCAATAAAAATATCTATCAAAACAATGTATTTTTATAACAATGATAAAAAATTTCTAGAAAGAGTCTAAAAAATACATTTTAAGGTATTAAGAAATTGAAGAGATTAATTAAAAATATCAAATTTATTATCACGATAAATTGTAAAAAATCAAGATGGTGTATTGCTTTTATATTTACTTATAAATTACATATGAATGTTTAAAAAAATTACAAAGAGAATCAGAAGCCATAAGAAACTTTGAAATAACTAGAATTGAGATGGGAAAATTAACTTTTGATTTCTAAATTAATTAAGGAATTTAATTTTTAAAATAATAAAGAAAAAATATAAAAATAACTATAAATATTTTCTTTGTAGATTAAAAGCATTGTAAAAAATAAAGGCAATATTTAAATCGTAGCATGTTAGGAAATAGATTATATCAATTCTTTTAAATAAATGCATTTATGTTTCTTTTGCAACCTATATACATTTCTTAAAATTAAACTAACTTTTAATTTCATCAATCCAAAACAAGCGTATGAGAATTCATCACCGCCATCAAATGATTATTACCTTTCGATTTGAGAAACAATTCCCTCAATTTATATAAATTCCAATTTGTAATTACACATTTCTTTTCACTTTTATATGTGTTAGACAATCTAATGGTTTCTTTTCTCTTCTAGATTAATTTATTAGCCTGCGAACAATCTTTTCTTAGTCTTTTATGGGTAAGTTATAGAAGGTTGAGATTAGATAATTTAGTGATGAATATCCAGCTTGAAGTATTAATAAAAGAGGAAAGGTTACAAATCACAGAATCACATTGGCATAATAGTTTCGTGATTAATGATTCTCTGGATTCTTCTTATATAAGGAAACAAATGGGAAACTTTTCTAATTATAGTTTTGACATAGTTACTGATTTGAATAATACAGTCTTACTGTTATAACATAAAAAGAGATTTCTTTTATTGGATTTAGATACCGTTTGATTTATGGTGGCTTAAAACGGAACAATATTTTAATTATATTTAAGTATTGCTTATTTCCAATTTTTGGGCAGGAATAATATTTCTAATTTTCTTTATTCCTTCTTTAATTAATGATGACTTTTGTTTTTTTTTCAATTTTATACTTCTATTATGATATTATTTCCAATATTTGCGCAGAAATATTATTTTTAATTCCATTTTTATTCCTTCTTTCGTCAATGATGATTTTCGTTTCTGATGAGAGATTACATTCGTATATTTATATAAATAAAAAAATTAATTTGCTATCGTTTTAGCTCAGTTAGCGGTCTTTAGAAAAAATAGTTTATATATTTACAAGATAATATTTAAAAAGATTTGGTTTTTAGTTATTTGCCAAATGTAATGAAGATAGTATTTTCCGATTTCAGGCACAGTTTTTGAATGGAAAGTTTATTTAGAATAAGAAAATTGTGTCGTAGTGTAATACGACATAACCAAACCCTGAGAAAATAGGTGTGTGTATTTTTATTGCATTTTAAATTTAAGAGTTTCCTCTTTTCCTTTCAAACTAAGCGGGAATAATATAAAGGAAAGGATGTAATAAAAATTGGCACAATGAAACAAGTGCAATAAAAGAATAAATTTTTCCCTTCGGAAGGGATGAGTGATCTGGAGGAAATTGCAAGCAAAGTATATTGTTTTATGATATGTATTATTTGTAAATCTGGCCAGTCGGGAATGAGGGGAGAGATTTCTGACCTATCCCATAGAAGTATAGGAGGAACTACAGAACTTTGGAAAACCAATGGTGTAAAGAGGAGGAGCTAAGCCGAAAATTATGAAGAGTTAAAAACTGCATCCAAACACAGAGAGAAGACACAGAAGCCCCAGAGAAGCCCGACATAGAAAAAGAGTCCAGAATTGAGGACTGGGTCCCCATTGAGCATTATAAGAAGCTAAAACGATGTTAGTTGTAAACAAAATATAAGCACCACCTTCCAGAAGGAACCCTGCCTCGAATTTCCAGAATGGAGCTGCAGATGTCCGACAAATAGATGAGTGGACGAGAGTCTGAGGAGATATACCAAAGACAGAGAGAAAAGAGGGAAAGCTCATGAGCGATGAGCAAGCCAAGCGATATCCTGAGCCGGTAATGCCATTGACGTTAGGAGACAACACACTGCTACATCTAAAAGGGGTGAGTCTGATCTCTCGTTCCTCATCAAGCTGGTCAAATTCAGTTATGATATTAATGTGTAATTGACATAAAGCAAATAACAATCTTAGATTCTCAATTATTTAATCAAGAAAGTTTTGATTGTAAATGTAAATTTCTCTTGTAATTAAGTTAGTTACTAAAATAAATTATTAAGTTTTATTGTATTTTTGTTTTGAATTTATCTCTGTCATTCAATTATTTGAAAAAAAAAAAAAATACGAATCTGGGTTTCCTCGGGATTCTTCGAAAATTACCGAGTTCACCACAACAAATTGGTGTTGTATCCTTGCTTTTCTATCATCCAATGAGAATTCTCTATTTCACTGCAGTGGAATTCACCAAAGAGGGCCAATACCTTATAAACTTTGGCATATAATCTCTTTGTATGTTACTGCAACGTTTGTTTTGATGCCATTGTGTGCTCTGCAGATAGGATAAAATTAAACTATTTCTATAAAGAACCTTTTAATCCTTTAAAAAATTAGTCAAAAACCTTTTAATATTAAATTTTACGAATCCTTTAATGGAAAGCTTAGTTATTTGAATTAAAAATCAACTTTAATTTAAATTTAACAAAATCTATTGCAATATTATTTGGAAGGTTTAAATAATATACAGGCAAATTTATTTACTGAATAAATTGCTTAGCTTATTTCTGATTATTTATAAGTTAATATTTATTTTAGTATTAAATATAGTTTAGTGTGTTATTTTTATTTTTTTTCTACCTTTTACAGATTTCAAAGTTAAATGGGAAAGAAAGAGAAGGAAAAGAAATAAAGGCAACAAATTTTGAGTAGAAATTTAAACAACATTATCATAATATGAAACTAAGAAAGATGCTTAAAAATTGTAAGCCATCAACTTTTTTCTACACATTTCATTTTTAACTACAGTCGAAAAAGGTTTTAACACTTTTTAGGGATAGATATTCATACTTCAACACTCGCCCTAGATTAAAAACTGTCAATAACTTTTATAACTACTTTTTAAGTTTTTTATTTGGTACTTTCTTATGATTTCCCCAGATTTCTGTTTTATCTGTTTTTTATTGAACTGTCGACACTAGTTTTTTTTTACCAATTCTTTGAAACTTCATGTCATAATTTAATATTTATTTTTTCAATTACTGATTATTTTTTTCGGAAGCAGCGACAGATGTTACATCTTTCTGTAAATGTTTTGTTCTGATCAATCTTTTTTAATTTAATGTGATAAAATTATGTTTTTTTAGCTTTTTGACTTCTTAAAAATCTACCTTCAAAGATTCTGACAAGATTCTAATAACAGGAAAGTAATAGCAAATATTCGTTGAATTTTAATAGGTAGAATGGGTAGGTAGAATTTCAGAAAGAACCATGCGTAATAAATTTTAGTAAAAACATCATTTCGTAACTCAAATTATTTTGATTTTTAAAGTAAAAATAGCTTAAGCATTAAAAAAACTGAATAACTTTTTACGAATTAGGTCATTTTTATTAGACAAAAAGAGAAAAAAATTAAGTTAAACATTGCTATATTAATTTATAATTCATAAGAATCACACAAGTTCAGATTTAAATGCACGTGAAAAATTTTTTGTAATATTTTCACACTAAATTATTGTTTTAAAAATTAATTAAATAGTACTATACAGCCATAATTAGATACATCTGCTCCTTTATTTGTATTTTTTTTATTAATTATAAGTAAGATTAATAAGAGCTTGCTAACAAACATTTGCTCTGCAAAATATTTAAGTAGTTTTTAAATAATAATAAAAATATTAATTTAATATATATTTTTTGAATTTTTACAAAAACCAAGTAAAAAGAATATTAGTTTTACTAAGCTATTTTTACTATTGTTTAAAATTATAATGATTAATTATTATACTAACATTTCTTTTTCAAATACTTCAATTTGTAAAATTATCATTCGTACAAAAAATTTTTGTAAAATAATGCCTAACCAATATCAAAGTTATTATCCCAAATTAATCTGGAAAGCAAAGCTATTTAAAAAAATTCTAAATTATCGAATAAAAAGAATGTTTTTACTTTTTTTGAAAAACATATTTAATTTTAATGCTTATATTCGTTTAATATATTTTCTGTTGAAGAAGAAATAATTTTTGTTTAGATATGTGCATCATGAACAAACTCTCGAACTAAAGTATTAACAATTTTTATTTTTACTTATTATTAATTTCAATATTTTAAATGCTTTATTCAGAATTTCTGTCTTTTATTTATCATGATAATTATATCATTATATATATATATTTGAAATTCCTTTTAATTCTTATATTTACAGTAAGAAAGGAGAAATAATTGATTATTTCCATATTGCTGATCAAATTATATTTTACTTTTTTGTGATGGATAACAGATTATTTATCAACATTTTCTTGATAACCATTCAGGAGACTTAATTATGACTAAAATTGTAAATTATCTTCAGAGTATATTTACTCTATTTAATTTCGTTTTAATTCGCAGTAAATATGAAATTATTCATTTATAAACATATTTCATAGTTTTGTTTCCTTACTTTATAGCTATAACTATTTATTCCAAAGTATTATTAACTATGTACTTTTAATGATTTTTATTATTTTACTTAACACGTGAAATAAATATTTATCTTAAAAAGATAAAGAACACAGGTTTTCTCAGCTCTGTAATTTAAAAAGTAAAATATCACAGCAATAAATATTTGTCTCTAAATAACGTAAGTAACATAAGTAATCAAAAAAAAATTTTTTTTGAAGACATTCAATTAAAAATGAAGGGATAAAATTTTCTTTATATGTTATTTCATAAAGATAGAATGGATATATATATATATATATATATATATATATATATATATATATATATATATATATATATATATATATATATATATATATATATATATATATATATATATATATATATATATATATATATATATATATATATATATATATATATATATATATATATATATATATATATATATATATATATATATATATATATATATATATATATATATATATATATATATATATATATACATACATACATATATATATATATATATATATATATATATATATATATATATATATATATATATATATATATATATATATATATATATAACGTTAATTATGTTATAAATATTTTTGTAGTCATCCATAGTTAATAAATTAATCTTAACAATATAATTGTAATTAATAATAATAATCTATGTTTGTAATTACGCATTATTTTTTCATAGTTTAGTTTAATAAATAAAGTCATTTTGAAGTCAATATTATTTATAAACAATGTTTGAATGAGAAACACAGTATTTTCTGCAAAATAATACAAAAAACTGCACAACACATTTATTAGAAAAAAAAACGTGTTTCTTATGAGATAAGCATTCATTTTTATTAAATTTAACAGAGAGAAAAGGGAAATTTAAAATCACTTTGGTAGTGGCATGAATTTGATAAAAGTCCTTATTGTTAAATTAAGATAGTCTTTATTTCCTTGTGAAATTTCAAATAGCTTCACGGAAATAAAAATGCAAAGAAGAGGCTTTTATAAAATACAAAAGCAAAATCATATAAAATAACATAAAACAACTATTTGTTTACTTAATATATAAATTGTAATTTTGATTGAATTTAAAAACGAAAAAGCTTGCAAACAAGTGAAAGAATTCGTAAATTAAAATCGAGATTTGAATTGAAAGCTTGCAAACAAGTGAAAGAATTGGTAAATTAAAATCGAGATTTGAATTGAAAGATATTGTAAAAAAAGGAGAAATGAATGTTTCCAAGGAACAAACAATTCTATTAAATTTGAAAGGATTAAAGAAAGAAAAGGCTAAAATGTGTAAATCTTATACTAAAGTGTTAGAAATCTAAAAGGACATAAGGAAAGACAAAGAAACTAAATATTTGTATTCCTTGGTTAAGTGGTCTTCATTAACTGAAAATAGAAGAAGTAATGATAAAAGTGAAAAACTTGCTATGTTAAAGAAAGCTCAAGCATGTATTTTAGGATGAGAAACATTACCATCTTTCAGATTAAAGGGTCTAAGTTTGTGTTTTAAGTTATTGTTTGAGTTTTACTTGAAATTTTAAATGTAAATTAAAGAGCGTAAAGGCTTTTATATTTTAATCAAGTAATGAAAACTAAAATCACTGAATGAATTATTGAGGCATAAATTTACGTGTCAATGTTTAAATAAAAATTTAACTAATTTTGAAAAATGTTTTAGTTAAGTAAAAATTAAAAAAATATTACAAATAATTTTCAGAATAAAAATACACAGAGAATTAATAACATAGAAAATGTTAAGAAAAAAAGAAGTTTCGCGAAAATTAAATTTTATTTTTAAATGTGCTTAAAAATTTAGATTTAATTTTTAAAATAGAGATTGTTCAGAAAAAAGTGAATGTAATGAATTCAAAATGTATAAAAAATGAATAAGCCAATGTGGTATGCAGAAGGAATTTTAGACCATTTTAATCTGAATAGAATAATTTTTTCATGTTAGTGAAAAATAACTTTTTAGCCATGATTACTAGTAAAGTCACCTATTCTTACGTTAAATGCTTTCTTTTTGACTATAATTGTATAACACAGTTAAATAATTATTGGAAAATAGTTTTGACTGTATTCTATATTACTAGAAAAATATGATACCAATCCTTAAATTGATATTCAAAAATCAAAAATAATTAAAATTTTTTATCTCTTTTATCATAAGCAATTCAATACGAGAGATTAACCTGTAACTAATTATTAACTTATCAATAATTGAGTTTCTTAGTCATAGACATACAGAAAATAAAAATTATAAAAGTTAACTTTTAAATGAAAAGAGCTTTCCACTTATTGATTTTATTTAAAAGCATAAAATTTGAAAACGATCTCAAAGATGTTTAATAAAAATTGCGAAATAAAAAATGTAAGAACTCTTTATAAATTCATTTTGCACAAACGTTATGATAAGAAATGTGATTATAGTAGAAAATTTCCTAACAGTAGGTAATAAATTAATAACAAAAATTCTAATAACAATTTTAATTATATTTATTCTAAATTCAAATTTACTTTTATGATAATTTATATACAGATTCTTATATCAGTAAAGCTCATCACTATTTAGAAATTATCAGAAACAAAAAATAACTTTTACGAAACTTTAAATGTTCTGCAATTAGCAAAAATGTTTGCATTTATGTCTTAAAAACACTAAGTATACCAAAAAATTCTAATTTATTTACGATTTGCGATACAAAATATGATAACTTTTTGACTAGTATGTAAATATTACAAGTAGTAATTACTATTTATTGCATTATATGAGAAAAAGGTACCATGTTTTTGTTCCATTATGCGAGCATATGTTTGATGAGAGATAGGAATATGAAAGTCCATTGTATAACATTATTCATTTACATGAATAGATTGATGAGTATATGCAGTCACTCAATAATGAAAATGTAAAGTAAGCATGTAAAGTCAACTATGACATTATCGTATTTCTTTTTATTGATTAGAAGCAAGCTTTTTATTACAACCATGCATGTGTTCTTAGCATCAAGTGGATTTCCTTTTATACTCATAGTTATAATTAATTTTTATGATAATCCAATTTCTCAATATTGTATTAATGCAATTTTATTTAATTATTTAACAAAATTACTTTGTTTAACCTCTCCTGATTTTTTTTTTATCATTGCCTGTGTATTATTTTTTTTAATTTCTGAAGACATTTTACTTAAGAGTACTTTCGATATTAACTTAATTTATGCATTAAGATTTTTTTGTTTGTTCTGCCTAAAATCCTTCCAGATGCATTTATCTTTCCGCGTATGAATAAAATTTCATATTAACAGTCTTTAACATAAAATAACAGTGAATAACCATAATCTGTAATTTTGTGTTTCAATGATAGACATTTTACATAAAAGTTACTCATCTTTTATGTAAAATGGTAAATTATTGTAAATATATTCTCAAATTTCTCAAACAAATTAAATGAAAAGTTTTTGTTATATATAAGTTAAGAATTTTATTAACTTAATGGGAATTATAAAAATTAAGAATTCACTTTAAATATTTTTGTATTGTGCTTATAATTTATTTTCCGTAAACAGTTATAAGATGAAAAATTTCCAAAATATATCTTTTAGAGGCAATATTTCTTCCAGTTTGAAATTTCAATCAAAGTTTTCTTAAAGAAGTTTAAAATCAAAAGTAAAAAAATAATTATAAAATTTGTTTTTCATTTTATATTGTTTTTATTTATAATTGAAAACTTTTTATTGATAAAAAAGAATTGTTATGATATTTTGTATGAAAAACACTTCTAGTTGCCTATTACATTACTTCATTTCATAGTTAGTTTTTGAAAATAAGGTATTTTAGATTATTATCATCAATTAATCATAATATTTAAACCCCATTGCGTTAAATATTTGTTTTATGATCAAAATTCATTATTGATTATAATTAAATGAAGACTTAATGCTTTTTTTAATGCAGCTAATTTAATTTTTAGAACCATAATTGCTTTTAAATAATTTAAAAATTCAGAAAAAGGATACATTTTAAAAACAATTTCAACGAATGTTCTTAGCATTGATAAAATATTACATAATAATTAAAAATTGAAAAATTACAGGTTTCTACGATCATCGTTATGTTTATAACAATGATTTTATTATCATGTACTTCACTCATTCTTCAATATTATTATTATTATATTTATCAATTCATGTATCATTTGTATTCCTATTTGGAGGATGAATAAATTTTCCTATTGAACAAATAATCTTCACTTTTTTGAAAATGATTGAGAATGGTGAAAGAATGAAATTTATATTCACCTGAAATTATAAAGGAAATAACTGAAAACAAAACGAAATAATTAATTTACATCCTTAGGGAAAATTGAATTAAATTTTCTCTTTTGTTTCAGATGTTTTCATTATTGTTTGTTAGAAACTTTTGAATTAGATTATAATGAAATGTACATTTATTCTTTCTGTATCCAAAAATACAATAGATTGAAATATTTCACAAATTATGTATTCATTACGGGAAAAATAACTCCAAAAGATAAAACTATATAATATATTACTTTTTGAAATGAAAGTCATTTGAATTTAGAAATATAAATTCAATTAAATGCCTTAAATCAATATTTGCGCTTAAGTTACAAGAAGGCTTTTATTCTGTAGATAAAATAATGTTAAAATCAATTCATATACAGCTTATATAAAAGGAACATTTGCAATTCCAATGGTTTTTATTGATTTCTCATAAAGGTGGTTTTCTTCAGTGGGTAAAGATTCCATATTTTTATTTCCTTCGATGGAAATATAATTATACAAAGATATTTTATTCACGAATTTAATTTTAATATATATATATATATATATATATATATATATATATATATATATATATAATATATATATATATATATATATATATATATATATATATATATATATACATATATATATATATACATATATATTATATTATATATATATATATATATATATATATATATATATATATATATATATATATATATATATATATATATATATATATATATATATATATATATATATATATATATATATATATATATATATATATATATATATATATATTGAATATAATAATAATTCATAATTCAGAAGCAGTCTATATCGATCTGTAAACTGTCCATCTGTAACTGTAACATAGATGTGACTATTATCGTGATTAGCAGACATCTGTGTGCTGTTTCTCATTGAAATGAGTTTTTATAGGGGATGCTACGGGGTTGTTAAATGTATAAGAAAGGACTTTGGAATTCACTGGGACCTGTGTCTTAGGACTTAAGTATAGGGATAAATTAAGGGAACATAAATTTAGAAATTTAGATTTGTATAAAGTAGGTTACATTACTAAAAAAACTCTTTTTCTATTAGTTGTTTAACTTTCTTTAAATATATCTTTAAATAATCCACTCAGCCATGGGTCAGCATATATATCTTTAAATGCATATATGTAAACCGATAGCTGAGAAGTAAGCGCTCCTGACTCCTAAGCTGTGGGTACCGGGTTCGAATCCCGGTTCTGGCATGGATGTTACTTTCTTTCTCTGTTCTCTCTGTGCTTCTCTGTCCTTTTTTCTGTGATGATTTATGAATGTGGCCCACTCTGTGAACGGGTTTGTGGTGGTATGGTGCGGGTAACGCTACTCGCCTCCGTGACTTTGTTCTCAGGTGCCCGTTGGGTAACGACAAATGAGTAGCAATTACTGGCCCTGTTGTGTGGAATAGGATTAATCACCCAAGTTCCTGCCGTTGAATAAAGCACGGGATACAATCTATAAGCTCACTCTCTTATTACTTAGTTACGGTAAGCCCTGACAATAATTATATTCCTCATTTTCTCTGTTATAATATCATCATTAATTTTTAAGAATTTTAGGTGCTTGATTGCATTATTGTGATAGTGGTTGCTGAATTTGGAAGAAGGCACTAATTCTGAAGATTAAAGCAACACATTTTGAAATTAGATTAACATGGCCTCAAGCTGTAATTAATGATTAAGTATCTACTTGAAATAATATTGAGATTTAAACAGATAATTATAATTTATGTTTGCGGCGATAAAATTGGAAAAAAAGAATGTGTGCTCTACTAAAAATAAAATTTTTAAGAATTTGAAAATCATATCAATTGGAAGCGTAAAAATTTACAATTCAAAATATTCACTTTAAAGTTATATTTCGTTACTACTTACATTATGGTTGAATTTGCATTTTCGTGTTTGGAAGCAGTGGACTAAGGTTATCCGATTTTCGGGGTCTTGGCTTTCAGTGAAAATATATTGCAGTTAACTTTCGAAGAGAATTGTGTTTTAGAAAAATAACTATATTTACTATTTTTCAATAACCTTTATTATTTTCTTAACTTTGTTAAAACCTCAGATTTGCCCCATGAAATAATATCTTACATATAAATCTGCTATTTTGGTGTTGTAAATAAAAATGGAGTTTGGAGGCACAGATACAATTTTGAGCTCTACGGACTTTTTAAGGAAGTCGTCAATTATATTACATTATTAATTATATTGTATTATTGTCAATTATATAACAATATGTTTTCTTGAGATTTGTGGGCCATATCTATCGAATGGACCCCTCGTCTTTCACTTTAAGAATTTTTAATTATAGGTCCACTGCAAACAGATCTAGGGATCGGCCCAAAATCAGATGGACTGATTGTGTAGAGGAGGAATTTAAAGTGCTGAAAGTGACAAACTAAAGAACTGTCGCCTCCCGGAGATCACAATGGAGGAGTGTTCTGAGGAAAGCCGTGGCCCACCCCGGGCTGTCGTGCTGAAAAAGAAGAATAAATCTGCTTAAACAAATCGAATGAAAAGTGGAAAGCTCGAAAATTCTTTTTTTCAGTTTCGAATTTATTTATTGAATTGATGAATAATTACTTTTGTGAGTTTCAATTCATTTCCTCATATAACTTTTTGGAAAAAGGGAAAACCCATTCGCTACCGAGTATTGAGGAAATATGCATTAGAAAATAATAAAATAGTAAATATAATTGTTCTTTTCAAAATTACGCTACGATAAAGGAAGAGGATCCAATGTCATATCTACTTCTTTCTGTGCCTTAGGTGGTATGTTTGAATGATAATTTTTAAAAAGAGGAAAATCTACATACGTCTTTATTCTTGAAGATAGCTGAGTTGAAGGTATGAATTATGGTCTAAGTTATTTAATAAATATTCAAATTAGTATTAACTATGATTTAAATTGCCCCGTGTGGTGAGCGGGGGGTAAGAATTGTCCCAATGTATCTATGCGTGTCGTAAAGGGCCACTAAAATGGACCCAGTCCCTGGGGTTATAACCAGGTTGGGCGTGGGGTTAACAACCCCACCCCAGAAAAACTCAACTGTTCAGAAATCCAAAGAACGAATTCCGGCTTCCTCATTTCGGTAAACGACTTGGAAACGGCTTGAGGACATTGATTTTTGGAATATGGAATGTGAGATCACTGTAATACAGTAAAGGATTTCAAACGACAATCGGGTGAGGAAAAAATTTTTCTTGGCTCGCCCCATTGGCACAAGAAGAAGAGGACGACCGAAACTCCGAAGGCGTGACTGCCTTGAAAACGACCTAAAAACACTAAAAGTGACAAACTGGATGGCCTTATCCAAAAATAAGGGGTCCTGGTATGCACTTCTGAGGAATGCAAAAGTCCACCCTGGGCTATCAGGCCAATGAAAAAGAAGAAGATGATATAAATTAATTAAGAATGCTGTAATCAGAATTTTGAAAGGAAATTTAGTTTGTTTTAAATTAGTCAGAAAACAGCAATCTAATGTAAGTTTCATATAATTTTGAGCAGTCACTTTACGTTCAACTCAAGACGAAAATTTGTTGGACAAATAAAGAATTTATTTACATAAATTATTTTCAGAAATTGATGGAGAATTAAAAAATTAGTATATCTCATCTTTAATTCTAACACATTGATTTTTTTATTAACAACTGCATTTTGTCAATAATATATTTATTGTAAAATAAAACTGTAACAGAGAGTCAAAATTCAGGTTTATATCCTTTTCATTTTTATATATAGAAATACTGTTGTTAAACCATAGGTTTAATCTTATAGATTTATGAATTTTGTTTTTATTTAGTAGGCTTACGTGAAATAAGAGAAAAGACTTATTTTTATAAATAAAAATTGCATTTTGTAATTTGCTACTAGTTATTTATTAAATATTTTTTAAACATGCTGATATATTTTAGTTGAGGTAAAACGTCATTAGCATTTGTTACAAGTAAGAGAAGAAAAGTAGTTGGTTCATATATTCTTTGAGGAAATTTCCTTATCAATGCCATTTTTCACATTTTTATAAACTCGATATTGGCTTTTGCATCATATTTTTATTTTTCGTTCATTAACTATAAGACGTTAAGCTAAATTAAATTTTTTTATTAAAATGCTTGTTTTCATCTGAAGATTTCAAAAGAAATTTGTTAATACGAAACGACAAAATCTGAGAAAAGAAAAAGTATACTTCAAATTTTAAGGCAATCATTAGCAATATGTGCTTCTCTTATTGTTTAATTTTTAAGTTATATAAATATATTCCTTATTAATTAATAAAAATGAAACGCATTTCATAAATAATATAAAATATTTAATTATGAAATATCTTTCCTTAAATGTTTACGTAAAATGTAAAAAGAACTCTGTAAATACTAACTGATATTAATACAAAATTCTTACAATTTATATCAATTATTAGTGCATGCAGTATAAATTTAAATGCACTATAAATGTTGTTAAGAAATATTCTTTTAAATATATTTTGTCAATTCATAAGAATTTTCTTCAGAATTTTACAGGAATCTTTCTTTTTTAGAATTATAAATTAAATATTTTTTCTAAAGCAAATATTTTAATAATTTCATAAAGTACACTAAAAAATTAAGCTAAAAGTTTTCAACTTTTATAATTTGTTAATCACAATTATAAATATATACATCTTATATTGATATTTATTTACTTAAAAAGTTTTTCTTTTATACAACTAAAAGATGATAAAATTAAAGTTCTGAGAAATTGTGAATAATTTAACTATTTTTAATTTATTATACAAAGGCTAATCGAATTTTAATATGCAATTTTTCCTATTTCATTTAAATAACAATTTAATTTCTGTAAAATTACGAAGAATTAAAAAGAGTTTAAATCTGCACATATTTTAGTTAGTCATTGTATATTTCTTATATGAATCCAAGGCACCAATTTAAATTAAAAATAAGTGTTTGAAAAATGCATATGAATGAAATATAAAGAATAAATGAATGAAATGTTTCATAATGAAATAAAAAGAAAAATACTTATTTAGTATTATTATTATTCTCCGAAAATAACATGTGGCAAAAAATATGCTTGCAAAGTTTCAATTAACTGTAAATTTGCTCTAATATACTTGAGAATATTTTTTCTGAAGAACATATTTTTTATAATAAGTGATTAAAATTCATTGTTTACTTAAATTAATTGAAATATCAATTTGTTTTTTATCTGAAATTTCGAAGAAATAAAACGTTTTTGATTAAAACTGCTAATTGAAAACTTTATTTAGTTTCACGTAGTTAATATAGCTAAAATAAGTATATCTTTGTATTATAAATTTTTTTTTGATTGCAAAAATAAATGAATAATTATTTCTGAAATAGTGTAAAAGGAGAATAGTAAGACATAAAAATAAAAATGTTAAAATAGATTTAGCAGATGGTTTTTCCTGAATGTTAAGTTATATCTAATATAAACATTTAATAAATTGTAGCCAATGTTTTTAATATTATTAACAAGACAACAATGATTATTTGTTATTAATAAGTTATTTTATAACTAAAATAACCTTATTGTTAATAACAATTTCAATTAATCTCTTATTTTTTTGATTTAATTGTTAATAACAATAACAATTAATCATTCTTATTTTTTTGTTTATTAACATAATTGTTAATAAACAAAAAAATAAGAGTGATTAATGAGGGAATAAAAAGGATTAAATGATAAATTTAAAGAAATCAAAAAACCATTATGGCGAAAGTTTAGAAACTCAGATTGGATAATTTAGAAATATTTGAATAATGTATGCGAAAAGTTATTTATGATGTAAGTTTTTAAGGGTGAAATATTGTGTTTGACACTATGAAATTGTTTTGATTTTATCAAAACCACTTAATACAGAAGGCTGTTATCTTTCCAAATCCTTATTAAAGATTTTTGAAACATATTATGAAAATTTCAAAAGTCAAAGGGAAAGATTTTAGATATGGATTAAATCTTAAATAGATTCATTCGGATTACTTTATATCTAAATAAAAAATCTTGCTTATTATTTACTGAAATTTTTATTCAGATATAATTTATTTCATTTAAAAATTTTTTTGAAGTAGAGGATGAGAGAAAAGTTACAAATTTTATTGAAATAATGTTAATTAGTTTATGAAATAGTTAAAAGAGTGATCAAGTTTATGAATATATTATTTATAAAAAATATTTTGATGGTTAAAAGTTCCTTAATAACTTTTTCTTTTTTTCTCTCTAATTTTTCGTTTTACAAAAGAATTTCGATACATTAAATTTGAACCAGTGTTTAGGCTTTTATACTGATAAAAATGTGCTAAATATTTTTTTTACTTATGGAATTTGATTTATATAGATATAATGGAGAAACAACAATTGACTTTATTATTTGTAAAATTTTGGTAAATTTATTAAAAATATAGTAAAATGACTCAAATTCTTATAACTAAATATGAATATTACTACATAGTCATATTCATATTTAGAAGAATTGAACGTATTTCTAAAGAAGTTCTAGGAAAAATATTTTTACATTAAAAAAATTTTTTTTTTAAATAAAATGCTCTTTTTTGTGAGAAGGAAAGTAAAATTTTTATTTTTTTAATAAAACTAAATACTAACAATAATAAAATTTATTTTTAGCCAATAAAATATATTTAATCTTAATTGATCGATCGCGTTTTATAATCTCTCGTTTTAAATTTTCTTTATGCCATAAAATACAAAATAATTTTCCAACAATAAATTAAAATTTTATAAACTGGACGTTATTAGGCATAACTTAACATGTAAAAGAGAATTAATATAGATTTAATAATAATTTATAATGCAATTGACATACATTTATTAGAATATACTTTCTTTTATAAGAGTTTTGAATGTAAAAATGCAAATTTTTTTCGTTATTCTAGTAAATGACGGTAATTTATTGATTAATATTTACATGCATGGCGCAAAATTTAATTTTATTTGGATAAATAAACTAACATAGTTCCCTCATTAAGTGTAGTTTAAATTAAGAACCTTCATTATAAAATTCTATTGAAATTTAAAAAATGTGAGTTTCAAAAACACACAATGTTCGAATTGAAAAATGCATTCTACTGTCTAATCAGTGAAAGTACTTTTGTAAGACATTTTCTAGAAACCTTTTAAATCAACAACTGAGTATGGAAATTTGTAAGTTTTTTTAAAGTAAAATTTCCATGTAAGACATTTTAAAATAATTTAATTTAACTCAAAAAATTTTATAACGATTAGAAGTAATTTTTTTTCTATGATATGATTTTTTCTTTAATTCATAAGGACACATTTTGTTCTGAAATATTTGTTTAGATTTTCTTTATTAGCAACAGGACGATTTTTCAAAGTATATTAAAGCTAAGTAAAATAAAAATATAGTAAATATTTAACGAGATGAATTTATTAAGTAATTTGGAGTTTAGGGAATTTAAGTCACAAGAGGAAATAATAAAAATCCCTAAGCACCTATTTACTTTTGAAAATATAATTTATTAGTAAGATATCTGATTCAAATGGGGAATTTTTTTTGCAAATTTTGAAAACAAACTTCATTGAAATAATGAGAGTAATCAAATTATAAGAACTTAAAGTTTTATTAATTCAATAACTTTTAACAATTTTAGAAAAATTTGGATTTAGTTACAACCATGCCTTCATATTTAGTTTATTGTTAGGAAATTTCATTTATTTAATGGAAGTAAAATCTATAACGAAGAAAATAATTAAATTAACATGATAAATTAATCAATTAAAATATCTCAGAAAGATGAATAAAAACTAATTTTAATGATTATAAATGTAACTTTAATGATCTTTTAGAACAATAATGGTAGAATTTTAAGAATATCTCTGGAAAATTATGAAGTAAAATAAATAAAATTTTAATTTTATGCTTACTACAATTAAAGGAAAAAATGTTATAGTTGATTTAAAATTTAAATTTATTTTTCTCGTATATATGTAAATATTTGTTATTTTAAAATGGAATATTAAATCTTAAAATTTCTTCTTAAACGTAAAAAGTGAATATTTATATGTATTTTTTTACTAAAAGGGTTTGATATTTTTTATTAAATTTATTAAATCCAAGCTTTTAGAAAAGTGGTTTTTTATATGCTCTAATTATTCTTAATTATAAATTGTGATGTTTATTATTGTTAAGTTTATCAGTTTAGAAGTGCAGATATATTTTTCATTAAGTAATATGAAACTCTTAAAATGTGTAACTAATAAATTTTATTAATTATCACTTCATGTTTCAACATTTGTGTTTCCAAAAGTATGTTTAAAACACTTTGTAGCTATAATGAATCTATGGAAATATAATTTTATAATGGAACTGAATTAATTGTATTCTATTCCATCTAAACAATTTATTTACTTAATATTAATATTTCCATTTTTATTGTAAAATAATTTACACTTTTAATTTTTTATGTAAGCTGAGGTGTTTTAATCACATTAAAATTAATATTCTATTTTCCAAAATGAAAATCAATTTTATTATAAAATAAATTAAGGAATGTATTCAAAACTATAATTTCCTATTTATGATTTATTCATTTTTGAACCGATGTCTCTATATTATGGTATAAAAATGTAATTTCAGTTGACAAAAGTATATATCCTATTTTAATTATACTTTTAAATTACCCTAATATAAGAAATTAAATTTAACGTTAGCAATAGCTAATTGATTAGTTTTAACGGAAGGTGAATTATTGGTTGACTTTTGACATAAATTTTGATGAAAATCAAATTCTTTTACTGAAAAATTAGCAAAAATAGCAAATGGCATATTTATTTTTATGGAATCAATTGATTAAAGAAGCTACAACTTTATTTGATAAATTCGAAGAGTATTTTTGGATATAATATAATTTATAAGGAATCAAGTAATTTTTGAAAGTATCACATCATTATGCTGAATATTTAAAATTATTTAAATATTTAGCATAATTATGTGATACTTTTAAAAACTGAAATGTTCTTAAGAAAGAAATGTTTCTTAAAATATTTATATTAAAATTATTTTAAGATACATTTCTTTTTAGCTAAGCAAAATCGGTATGTTGCTTAATAAAGGGTTATGGTAAATACTTTTATAATTTATAAGTAATAATTATTCATAAACTTTCAATATCTGTATGATATAACTGTAAAAATTTAAACTTATAATACTTTTAAATAAAATTTCATGTTAAATTATTTTGTATATTGTGACTATTAAAACTGAAATCATCATAGCAGAAGATATTCAAAATTAATGTGTTAGAAATGAATAAATATATATAGAACTAACTTTACGTTTCTTTTGATTATTATATTAATTATAATTTAAAAAATTATTTTCAAGAAAATTTAATTCTTTCTGTAAGACAGATGAACATATGTACATCCTGTAAATAAATTTTTATGTGGAATCTTTGTGAGTTAATTATTTAAAGAATTGCTTTCTTTTCCTTTCGATTTCGAAATTCATTAGGAAAATATAGGTTTGCTTAAAATTTATTTATTTTTACTTGTTCATTAGAATAGTTGTTAGCAATTATTTAGTTCTGTTAACTGAAAAGTAATACTACTTCTGGGAATAAGAGAAATGTACTTGAGTAATTAAAACATCTGGAGTCTTCGAAAGCTACTATACTAATTTGAAAAGTGATTAAAAGATTAAAAATTTCCATTCTTTATCTGATACAATAATCTCTAATTCCCATAAGGATGAAAAGTAAATTGCTTTGTTAGATTTGCTGAATACGTCTGTAATGACTTTTTTGAGTCGGTTAAAATTAATTGTTTGTAAGTTAACTTTTTTATGTTTCTTCCTGCTACTGAAAATATATCAATGGTATACATTCATTTGTTTCTTTTATTAGCTGATATCATTTCAATTAAACAAAAAATATATGATAAATACCTTTTTTTACTTAATTACAATTCATTGTTAGTTATTATTATTTTTTTCCAAGGGTGGGCATTTGGGTGACGAACCCTATACCATAATAAGACCAGAAACTGCTACTCATTTGTCGTTACCCAGCGGGCACCTCTGAACCAAGTCACGGAGGCAATTAGTGTTCCTCGTGTCATACCACCACAAACCCATTTATAGGGTGGGCCACATTCATACATCATCACATAAGAAAGGACAGAGAAACACAGGGAGAACAGAGAAAGAAAGTAACATTCATGCCCTAACTGGGATTTGAACCCGTGACCCACAGCTCAGAAGTCAGGAGCGCTAACCACTCAGCCATCAGTGGTCTCCTTGTTAATTATAAGAAGTAATTTATTGAAAGATTTAGAAATATATTATGATATATTCAGACCATGTGAAAATTTATACTATTGTGAAGTTTGGGTTCATGAAAATTAATTTGCTTTACCCTCTGAAATTTCTTTTACTAAAGCAACACAAGGTACAAAATTCAAATTTATAAATAGTTTACTCATTTAAAAATTTTTTTAAACTTTTAACGGTGTAGAAATGTAGATTATTATAAAATAATTCAAAAATAATATTATACGGCTTTAATAGCTTACGTGGATTAGATTTGTCAATATTTAATATATATATCTATATATATATCATTTGTATATATATTTTAGCACAAAAGCAGCTAAAATAGAATTACTAAAATTACCAATCAAATATTAGATAGCGAATAATACATTTAAAATACAATGAAAATGCCAAATGGAGAATAATGATATATTCATAATGTTAAATACTAGATGGAGAATACATTGAAAATACCAAATGGAAAACAATACATTGAAAATAGGAAATACAGTAAATAGTTGGAAAAATGTTCAATATATACCTTAAAATTTCAAAGAAAATAGAAAATAATACATTAAAAACATTACATTTAAAATACGAAGTATAATAAATAGTTGGAAAAATGTTTAAAATTTTAAAGAAAATATAAAATGAAATGAAGTACCAGCATGGCCAGCTTCGTCAGG
>CM075860.1:2296898-2454270 GCA_037975125.1 Latrodectus hesperus | reverse complement strand
TATTTTAAAATTTTATTTTCAAGAATTTACAAAAAATAAACTAAATAGATGTAAAGTGCCAAAGCTTTCGTAATATTTACTCTATATACATAAAACTTAAAAACATAAAAGGCATATCAGGTTTGTTTTGTTATGTCATAAATATGGGTGATTAACAAAGTTTTGTATATTAAATGCTTAACACTTTCTTTCGCTTATGACTAAAAAATTAATCAATTGTTTTAATCTTTGATGAAGGAAATTCCTTAAAGAATTTAATGAAGTAAAATTTTTGTGTAGCTTACTATAGTTGTTTACGAGTATAAATCAGCTAAACAGTTTAAGAAATTTAAATTAGTTGTATATATCTTAAAAGCATTTTCATAAATTCTGCCGTTTTGTGATAATTTAAAAATCCATTGTACTTTCTACTAAAAATATCAGAATATTTTTATTCACCTTTTATAATCGAAAAAGATATTATGCAAAAAAAAATATATCAGACATGTTTCGATTAAATTATGTAACATTTTATTACGTAGGCATTTCTCATAATATATATTATTATATTTGCGATTATTATGTATTTAATTTAAACTTGCAATTATGGCAAACACGGGTCTCTTAATGCAAATTTTTCATTATTATGGATATAATTATGACTTCTATAGTTCATAAAATAAAATATGCTTTTTGATCCATGTGTACTGATTTCAGGGAAAATTGTGTTAAGCTTTAGAGAAAAATGTTTGTTTCCATTCATGAGAAAATCAGGTAAATATGTTATTATCATTAAATGAATAAATTAATTGAATATTATTATCTTTATATAAATAAATTATTTGAATATTATTATATGAATAAAATGAATGTCAATGTTTTTGTGAAAAAAAATAGTATAGACTGCAGCTAGTAAAATGAATGGTTTTTCAAATATTATCTATAAATATATATTTTTAGAGAAATGTTATACATTCTGTTCAGAGCGTGGGCTCTATTTATGTGAGTGAAAATGTAAATTTTTATCAATGCATTCTGACTTAAATAAACTGTATCAAATAAAACTGAATAGAAATAGGAAATTATTGTTTTAAATTTTTTGTGAAACCCAAATTCATTAGTCTAAGTTGTCTCAGATTATAACTAAATAATATTGCTATATTGTTATAACAAGCGCTTTTGCTCTTAAATTTATCATTGAACCTAATTATGGTGTTCGGATATATAGGAGCATATTTATAACATTATTATTTAACGTGCTGAATATGCTCCTTTTTACTTTTTAGCTTAGATTTTAACATTATTTCTACTACTTTATTTTGTTTTACACAACATTTATCGAAAAAAAGTATTTATGTTTAAAATAGTTACATCACAGTTACAATTCATATACGTTATATTTCCTTAAAATATGACATAAAATTGTGAAATATAAACTTTTATCATTGCAATAAGTTGGAAAATATAATCATTACATGATAACACTTACCAAAAGCTGCATTTAGCAGTGAAACACCTGCTCTACTCAGTTTATGGATGCCTGTCTCTCATAAAATCTTTTAATTACCTTTAAACCATACTTAAGCGTCAATAAAATACCTATAAACAAAATGTAGTGGAATTAATTAACTTTTCTATCAATAATTCTACTTCTTATTTTGTAGTCACCCTTCTTTAATAACTAATTCATACATGTAAATTAAAATGCACGCGATTTTATTTTTATGGCAATCAATTGATAGAAAAAGCCATGGGATTTTATTTGAAGTTAACTAACCAAAATTTCTGAACAAGAAATAATTCACTATCGCCAAGAAATTTATTAAGTTATGGAAAAATCCTATAAATTAATAAATTGAGCAAATGGAAATTTTACATGAATATTTTATGAATAATAACAGAATATCTTATACATTATTTTATCCAAGTTTTACATCTAAATAAAGGCGAGATTAAGAAAGGTAGTATTTGCTCAGTATAATTTCAAAATATGTTTGTTAGAATTTGTTTTATCAATCCGTTTTAAAATACAAGTTCTGTTTTATAAACTTTAATTTGTGCAACTGTTTCACGGAATTGGATTCTCTTAAAAATATTAAATGATTATCTGTATTTTTGTTCTTTAGTTAACTATATTTTCCAAAATTTGATAAATCTATCAAAATTTATCATAAAAAAACACATATAGATTTTTTTCTATACAGATACAACATGTGATTTCTGATACTATTCCGATACAAATATAATTAAGATTACCATTTTACTATGTTTCAGAATTAAGCATTCTTATTTTAATGTTTGAAAAAATGATGTTCCATTTAAGAATTAAAAAACATAAGTGTGACATCGTATGTTATTAAAATTTAGTTTGAATGTTTAAAAATATTTTAAAAATTGTAGTTTTTATATTAAAATCACTTTTCTTTTTTATTTATATATTTTTTTGTTATTCTTTTGTTAGTTTTTGATATTATTTGATATTACATTATGAAACTCTTAATTAATAAAAAAGCTTAAGAATAAAATGCAGTAGGCATTATTTTTTTATAATGTAGAACTCAGATTAGAATGGCAAACATTTTTAAGATAACAACAAAAATGAAAGAAGTATATAGTGTTCATATTGAATATTAAATATATTGCACAATAAATGTTAAAATCATACAATAATTAATATTTAAAAATAAGTTTGTGCTTTTCTATGCAAAAAACAAATTTTTATTCATCATTTTATTATTCACAGAGTAATCTGTAAACTTCAAACTATAAAAATGCATTACATTGAAGTTCTCCATCTCCTTGACAGAGTATGGTTTTCTGCACCAATTTTTTTTTCATTTTCTATTTAAAATATACATCACAGTATCATTTATTCCCTAATATTCAAACAAAAGCTATTCAAATATGCATTTTTATGTATTACATTTTTTAACGTCTTCATTTATCATTATTCATTATTCTGTACAAACATAATAATATGCATAATGAACAATCAGAGATGCACGAATTCATTTTTAAAAAATGGCATCCATCATTTCATATTTGTTTAGATAGAAATTTTTTGAAATTATGAGTATTAGAAAATATTTCTTGTGAGTACAGAAACTATTATTTTTGTAATAGAAAGTAGGATTTTAAAGAAAATAAAGCTGTTTCAATATTTTTGTAATCGATAGAATTTTACAAGGAAATATATAACATGCAATACAGCAAATAAATAAAACTTTTTCCCCAAAAAATTTATAACTATGCAGAAAAATAAATTTTCTGCAGTAGTTTTTAATCGAATGAATAAATATTCAAAGTTGTGTTTAATTCAATCAATAAGGAATCGTTTTTATAAATAATAATATTTCTCTCTTAGTGAATACTCTGCCCTTTATTTTCATCTTTGTTGTCGAAACACAAACTGAGACTTAAATTATATTTTATTTAAATGAAAACCTTTCCGTAGAGTGAGTAAATTTGGAAATCAGTTATGATTTCCAAATTTATATTCCAGTATATTTCTTGCAACCTGAATTGTAAGTAAATCTATGTTAATTTATCCAATATTTAGACGAAGACAATCGTGTTTATTACCTATAAATCTGAAAGACTCTAACGAACACATGGGACACTAAAGTAAATGTATAAATTATTTACAAGTCTTCGAAGAATTTGAAATAGAAAAGATAGGAATGCATATGAGAACAAAGATCGAAAACATTGCAGTAAATTAAAGTAAATAAAGCAGTCAGTGTGCAATATTGTACCTGGATATGCTATGCATAAATTTCGCATCAACTTTTGTTTTATTTCGAATGATTTCACATTCTTAGAATATTTCTAAGGTAAAACAAAATCGAGTTTCTGAAGTAAAAGCTAAATCTTCGAAAAATAGACCATTTGCAAAATATTAGGTTGGGTAATAAGTTCGTAGCGTTTTTACCAGGCTTTTATTTAAACAAAAAACAATAATTATATCAATAAGTTAATCAATTATATGTCGCCCAACTTGTTAAGTGGTCAGTGTGCCTTACTGCGGATAAAGAGGTCCTGGGTTCGAATCCCGGTTCGGGCATGGATGTACTTTCTCTCTCTATCTATCCTGCCTTTGTCCCTTCCTTGTATGAATGAGGTGTGAATGGTTGCCGACCCTATAAACGGGTTCCTATGGCATGTGTGTACTGAAGAAGTCGGACTCCACTCCAAATATTTGGTTCAGTTGAAAAAGTGGAGTGAAAGTGGCACACGACAACAACAACAATCAATTATATATTCGCCGTTGCTGTTTACAATCTTTTCCCACCTCTCGACCCATTTGTTGATGCAGTTTCATCAAAAATCGCCTGGTCTGTTGTCAAAGAGTGGTTGGACAGTTTTTAAGGACCTCTTTGTTATCAAAGGAAACGTCCTTTATATGGATTGACAAGGAGCGAAAAAGAAAGTAATCGGTCGGTGCAAAGTCGGGAGAATACGGCGGATGGTGAAAGACCTCCCATTCGAGCTCTTGGAGTGCGGCTGTTGACGACTTGTGCAACATGGGGGCTGACGTTGTCGTGAAGGAGTATGGTTTGACCATGTCGAATCAGGTCTTTTCAGTCGAATAGCCTCATTCACGCGGTGTAGCTGGGCAACGTAGAGCCCCTTGTTGACTGTGGCATCTTTTTCGAGCATTTCTCAGTGCACCAAGAGGTCCTTTGAAACTGGCTCAACAACTTCTTTGACACTAGAGCAGACAATTTTTGGCGGAACGGCATCAACAAATGGTTTGAAAGGTGGTAAGAGGTTGTAAACAAAAACGGCGAATATATAATTGATTAACTTACTGATATAATTACTGTTCTTTGTTTAAATAAAAGTCTTTTGTAAAAACGCTGCAAACTTATCCCCCAACCTAATAAAACACTACATGTGTCCCAATATTCAAGGTAAAATGCTACAAAAAATTAAAGTTAATATTGAAATCATTTGAAAATAACAGAATAAGATTCCCTTCCATTCGAATATAATTTTAAAATAACTTTATATAGTTGTAATTATAATCTAAAATAATTGGTCTAAGTAAAGGAATAAAAATTATTATATATTCCTGTTAAAATTTCTACTCATATTTTAATAGTGGATGAGAGAATTAGGTAAGTTATCATAACCCCAATATTGATAATACTCTAAGTTGGAAAAAAAATTTAATCTTCATTTTCAAGATAAATTATTAAGATCTATTGGGTTCAGTTTTAAAGATGACTATCTCTCATTAATTATATTCATTAGCGGAGAAATTATTTCTCTGGATGAACTCTTCTTAAAAGGTAACAAACTAATTAAGGAATGGAACATCCGAGGACCACACAAAGCATCATAAATCATTTATCGCTTGCAAAAGACCATACAGAAATCCGTTCATGGTTATTTATGAACTTTAGATATCTAAATTTAATTTTTAATGACACGTCGGAAATTTTTCCATCATAATGAATGCAGTTTTAAAATCAAAATGTATATTGCTTTGAATGAAATGCTCCAATGTTGTTGTTGCTGTTGTCTTGTCCAGCAAGGCTGGCGTTATAAAATACACTGCTCAACTTTTCCAACTGAACCATATTTTGGTGTGGTGTGCGACTTCCTCAGTACACACATGCCATAGGGACCCGTTTATAGGGTAGCCAACCATTCACAACCCATTCATACAAGGAAAGGACAAAGACAGGATAGATAGAGAGAGAAAGTACATCCATGCCCGAACCGGGATTCGAACCCAGCACCACCTTATTCGCAGTCAGGCATGCTGACCACCAAACAGAGTTGGCGGCAAAATGCTCTCCTTAACAAATGGTACAAAAATAGTCGCCATGAATACTGATTATCAATTGAAATTGTTAACATATTTTGCTCATATTGATATTAATCGTAAGTAGTTATCTGTATTATTGAGGTATATTTTATTTTTATCATATTTTAAGCATCCAAAGTTTATTCTGGTCTTTATTAGACCTTTCTTAAAAAAATTTTACATTTTTAATTTCCCGTCACAATAAATAAGGATGGAATATCGTTCATTCAAAACTCTCGTATTATCTTTACCAAAATATGAAATGTTAAGAATTTTATAAAACTTTTTTAAAACAAAATAAGGTACTTTTCCATTACACCCCCTCTTATGAATCTAAAATAATAGCATTTTCTTACAGAGAAGCGAAAATATTATAACATAGATATGATGATTTTAATGTGACTTTAAATTTTATTTTAAAATTAAATATATTCCGATCGAATTGTTTTTTTTTTTGTGCAAAAATTGGCTGAAGAGTGATAATTAAAATTTAAACATGCTAAATGCTAAACAAAACTAAAGCATGTTGGTGCAAAAGATAGCTTAATGATAAATTTGTCGATTAAAAGGAACATTACGGTCACTAGCCGACAAAAAATAAGCAAATACAGCAATATTTAATTTTGTTTCATTGAAAAAAAAATATTGCTATTACATTATAGCTACACAATCGAACATTAATGCAATTGCCAAGCAGTTTCTACCAGAAATAAACATTGGCATTTAAATTAGTTTCACCAATAAGTGATAATTATTTATTTTATAAAATGTACATAAAATGTTTGTATTATTTTTAATATTTTCTAAGAAAGTAAACCTTTTTAAATAAAACATGGTCTTCAATATCATTCAGTAATATTATGAAATTTTAAGACGAATATTAAATCAATTCAAATTTTTCTTTCAATTGTTTCACACATAATTTAGAATATTTAAAGAACACTTTTCCTTTGTCAAAACAATTTCATCTGATTAGAATAAAGTTGTTTGAGATTTATTGATCTCTCAGAATACAATTTAATAACTCTCATCTAATGTGATCAAACAGCTGATAGATGGTTGCTAAGCAACGACACGTTACTATTTTCCCACCTAAAAGCAGTACCAAAATAATTTTAATATATGCTCCTACTTCACGATTAATATTTTAAACTCAACAACAAATACTTCAGATTTGATGATATTAAGTCAATTATTTATCTTTAAAGCCTAAGTAATTCGTTTATGATATTGAAATGCTTCAATCATTGCAGTTTTATTAAAAACAATGAAGAAAATTAGTCTTTATTGTTTCATTAGAAAAAGCTTAATAAATTATACAATAAATTGTTAGCCATGGAATAAATAATATTTATAATTTCTATCTAACTTCATATAGAATTTTAAATGATTCTGTTTAAAAAAAGAAAATTTTCTTCTATAAATATAATCAACGATTACGTCAGCAATAATTAATTATTTTATTTTATTTTATTACGGAATGAAGAATTACTTTCTATCAAAACAATTGATTTATTAGAAATGTTCTGGAAGAGTTATAATTAAAATACAAAGGAGGTCAGTGATTTTGAGATTTCTCTCAATTTAAATTTAATTAAAATGCCTTTGTTATATTATTGATAAAATTTTATATAATTACAAAAACTTGCAGATTACAAATCCTCAATATTTGTTTCGAAAAATTCGTATTTGCGTTTTTAAAAAAGCTTATCCAAAATTAATAAGTTGATCAGGTATGGTTTTTATTGCTTATAGTATTATTCTAAACTATACTAATTCATTCTTGACGTTACATAACAATCTTGCATGTAAATGTTGACTGTTTGGACTTTAGTAGAATAAATCTTTCTGGTAGCTCTTCCTCTAAATTTAGAATTTCTGTGAAAAATTACCTAAAAACTTCAAGAATGTTTCGTAGTCATAAAAGGAAAAATTTGAAAATATTTCAGAAATTTACCTCCAACATAAGAACCTATAAACAAATAAAAAAATTACACATAATCTAACAATGGCCAGGATTACATTTTACTTTCTTTCTTTCAAATTTACTTTTCTAGCTTGATCTATCTACATGTATATAAGAAATGAATTTTTGTTATTGTAAATTCAAGATTGGTTTGGTTTGTTTGTCGATCAACGGTCATTTTTTGCACACGAGGGCTAATTAGACCGGGACTTACGGTTTAAAGTGGATTCCGAATCACTACAAACATCCATGCCCAAGGTGGGATTCAAACCCACGAACTGTTGAACGATGTAAATTCAAGAGTTTGTGCTACATAAGTTACCATAAATTAATGTAGAAGCTCATTCTTCGAGCCAATAATGATTTGGATGAAACGTAAAAGATTCGTGGAGGTGTGCAGCGAAACGTAGAGTTGCAGTTTCTAAACAGATTATTATTTATTTCTAAATATCGCATACAGAGATATTTTGGCTCTGCAAAGGGATTTTTGTCAGGCCTAATGTCATCCGAATGTATATGGAATGACAGCAAGGGCATGTTACATTATTTGTGCATAGTTTTTTATTCACTAGCTATGCAGCCACCTGCAAGTACAAAGTCTTAACACATTTTATGGAATGAGGCTCTGAATGCTTCACATTAAGGATTCTTGATACGCAGTGTAAAGGGCTTAGACTATGTCATGCTCATTCATCTCATCTAGACACAGTAGATGAATCTAGATGGGCTTTAAGCCCTTCATATTAATGCTCTAAGCACCTCATGTTATTCCTCTAAGTACCTCATGTTAATGCTCTAAGTACCTCATGTTATTCCTCTAAGCACCTCGTGTTATTCCTCTAAGCACCTCGTGTTATTCCTCTAAGCACCTCGTGTTATTTCTCTAAACACCTCATGTTAATGCTCCAAGCACCTCATGTTATTACTCTAAATACCTCATGTTATTCCTCTAAACACCTCGTGTTATTCCTTCAAGTACCTCATGTTATTACTCTAAATACCTCATGTTATTCCTCTAAGCACCTCGTGTTAATGCTCCAAGCACCTCATGTTATTCCTCTAAGTACCTCATGTTATTCCTCTAAGTATCTCATGTTATTACCTCTAAACTACCTCATGTTATTCCTCTAAGCACCTCGTGTTATTACTCTAAATACCTCATGTTATTCCTCTAAGCACCTCGTGTTATTCCTCTAAGCACCTCATGTTATTTCTCTAAACACCTCATGTTATTCCTGTAAGCACCTCGTGTTAATGCTCCAAGCACCTCGTGTTAATGCTCCAAGCACCTCATGTTATTCCTCTAAGTACCTCATGTTAATGCTTTAAGCATTTCATGTTAATTTTTGACTATCCATTCTGGTGAGATTAAACTAGCCTGAAAGAAATATGTAATGACTAACTAAAGTGAAATAAGTCTCTCATAGATTCCAACTAGAATTTAGTAATATTATCAAATAGGTGGGAAATTCTGCTTCACCGTTATATTTAGATTTTTAATATCATATAAACTAAACTCAGTGGCACGAAAACACATATGGTCACAGTAATCCTTGGGCCCAAGGATTACAGTGCCCATATGTGTTTTCGTGACGAAGTTACCTGGCGTACGAAGCATATATATGGGTTAGATGGTCAGCCTAAAGTGAAAACCCCAATTTTTAATTCCCAAGCATAATTGGTACTCAATTTTATCGATCCTCTGAAGGGATGAAAAGCTGAATCAACCTTGCTCAGCACAAAGATCGAACCTTGCACTTAAGGCTTGGGATCACGAACAGCTTTCCTAATTTACATAATTTATTTTCCTTTCATATTAATGTATTTTATTAAAATTAATTAAAATACTCACAGATAACAAAGAATCTAAATATATCAAAAGATATTCTGGTCCAAAAATAGTCTGGAATTTAATAAGTTTCCATTATAGAAACATAGATTATAAATAGAAATCTATAGTTTAAAAAAATGCATTATAAAATATTTCTGAAAAAGAAGCATTACAATTAATAAAATACTTTCTATTTAGTTTTCACATTTTTACTTTTTTTTAAAAAAAGATTGGAGAGAAATAAGGAAATAATATAAATACCATTATACTCTTCAAAAAAAAATTTTTGGATGATATTTGTTCCTAACATAATACTCTTTTCAATTCGATGAGTTTATTTTCCATTGTTGCAGCTTTTGCGGGGGCAAACCAGGAAATGCATGCGACAGCCCATTCCATTTGTTCATTTTGGATTCATTCATTTATTTAAAATACCACAGATGGATAAATTGACACATTTTCCTTTTTCTCTCGCGCACGAGGCTATTCTGTAATCGTTTGATGAAAATTTATTTCCTCCTTTTTTTCTCTCTTTTCCTTTCCTAATTCTCCCCGACTCTTTTGCCTCGTGTATCGTTTTCAGAAAGTGGATTTTCTTCGTTTCGTCGAGTTTCTTTTCGGTTTTAAAACTTTTTATTCATGCCATAGATTTCCTTTTGCTAAAAGTAATATCAATTTATTTGACGGAAAATGCTACATTTTTATTTATTGTTAAATTAATTTTTATGGATTAGAATGTGGTTTCTTTCTTGCTTCAATTTGTGTTTTATCTAAGAAAAATGTAATTGATATCAATAAAAAAATTTAATGAATTACTAATCTCTCTCCTGCTATGCACGTTATATTTTGAGACTTATTATAAAAGTATTAACTTTAAAAAATAAAATAATTTTCAATTTTAATCAATGATATTATGTTTATTCTTAAAGATAAAGTAACAGATGAAAGAATAATGTATCATCGTAATCAAAATGTATAAAAATAAAATAAAACTCAATGATGGGATAGCCCATATGAGGCCTACGACCTACAGTGCCAATTGCCTATTTTCATGACCAAGAGACATGGGTTGCGAAGGATATTCCTGTTAGGTAATCAGCCTAGCGTAAAACCCCCGGTGTGAAGTTTCTGAGTCCACTTGGTGCTCAATTTTATAGATCCACTGAAGTCAATATTGCCCAGTCCGAAGTCAGGGTCGAACTTCGGAACTTTACCTTAGAAGTGAGAAACCCTACCACTACGCCACCGGGCTACATGTAAAAAGAAAATATTTGTAAAAAAAGGGTTGCTGCCCACCCTGTCTAGTGGTTAGCATGCTTAACTATGGGTATGTAGATCCTGAGTTCGAAGCCCAGTTCGGGCATGGAGTAATTCTCTCTCTGTCTATCCTGTCTTTGTCCTTTCTTTGTATGAATGGGTTGTGAATGGTTGCCTACCCTATAAACGGGTACACATGGCATGTGTGTACTGAGGAAGTCGGACTCCACACCAAATTATGGTTCATTTGGAAAAGTGGAGCAGCGCACTCCATAATGTCAGCCTAGCTGGCACAAGACAACAGCAACCACAAAATGGTTACCGCAATTTCACATTCGTGCAAAATCTAATAGTAAATGTCTTGAGCAGCTTGTTAGTTTTTCAACATAGCTAAGGGTAATACTTAGTTATTTCATTGTCATAAGGTATTATATATGAGTATAGCTATTACATAAGTTGAAATCACGCATAGCTAACTCATGCGTAATAGTTATGGTAATTTTGAAAAGGAGAACGTATGTTCATGTTGATGGAAAGAAAATCATGCAGCATTTTCTGAGTGAAGTCACAGTTTGGAAACGTCCCAGGTCAGAAGTGTATGTTTCTTATCTCTACTAGGAAATATTTGTCCAAAATCATTAATTAAGGTGAAATTAATCTTAAAAAACTGTCGAAAATATCACGGAAAATATGTAATTACTGGATGTATAATCTATTGAAGATAGGTAATTACATCATGTATATGAAATGCTAAAAACTCAATGCTGCCAAAGAAATGAATAGCAACATGTATTGCTCTCTACTCTGTGATGCATGTTTTTAAGTACTATCTTATTAGAGATAACATTCCATTTCTGTTTGGTTTCAGTAATAAGAATGTTAAATTCTTAGAATGCAATCGCGAATTCACTTTATCTTAACTTCGTTAAAAAAAAACATTTTCAGAATTCCTCAGGAGAGAAGTGGAAAAACTTGAGAAATGAACAAAAGATTATCTCATAACGATTTGATAAGATGTCTGGGCTCCATTTTTAACAATCATTCTTCAAGACTGTTTTGCAAGCATGGCGAGATTATTTCACGTATGCAGCCAAAAGATAGCTAAAAAGCAATGGATTACAAAATTAATGCTATTTAAGGTAAAAATATATTTGAGGTTGCTCCTTGGCGAGATTGGCGATTTTTGTTTGGTGCCAATCCTGTTCGCGCTGAACGCTGTGCAAACAGTAATGGTGGCCAAAACATAATGAAATTTAAAAAATAATGCAGTAAGCACATAAAAAAAGAAAAAATGTACTCACTTTATTTTACTGGAATATCTTCACTTTGAGGTACACAGAATTCTCTAATAGCACCTACAGATATTGCTTAAATTTATCCTGAGAAGAAAACTAATCAGAACCGTGAGTGGATTCAGAATAACGCTTAGAGTTACCATAAATAGAACAACATCGTCCAGCTTGGCGATAAACTTGGCGAGAATTCAAGGGGCACCCTCAAGTATAGTCTAACCCTATTTAATATTTATGTGTGCAAATTCATGAGCAATCAGTTTCGGAAAATGTTAATATTATAAATGCTATATATGTTTTTTATTATAAATTTCTTAACGTAGTTAATTCTATCTCCAAAATTAAGTAGCACACTATCACAAGAATAAAATTCTCTTTCCCATCCATTCAGATTTTATTTTGGACTGATCAAAGCATTTTTGCAGTGTGCATGTATACATAAGAGTCCGAATCATTAATACTTATAATCACTAAGTCTTGTCAATAAACGAGGTTTAATAATTCAATTGGCCAAAAGTGAATGTTACGAAATGAAGTAAAATCCATTTCCATTTAAATGATGTTTAGTATTCTGAATGAAAAATTCAGCTTTGAGTAACTTACAATTGAAATGCGATTACCATTAGAACATAGAGGGAAGTATGTGTGTTTATATCTTTAATCATTAAAGATACATGCTTTTATTTTAAAAAAATATGCCTGATTTGGTTACTGGTTTCTTAAAATTAATACTTTTTTAAATATTCTGTAAATTTATTGAGCAGTTATTCCTACTATAATGCAAATATCTGATTAGTTTCATTCTTTTAATTTCAATCTTTTCGGATATAGAACTTTTATGGCGAATAATTTACTTCCTAAATAAAAAAGTGCAAAGCACTTGATAAATTTTCAGCTATAGTCAGATTTAAATCCAAATCTTTTTTTCTTTCAGGAAAAACAAAATTTGACAATTTTTTAAATCAATATTCAGAAATATTTATTATATCAACAAAATAAATCAAAATAGGTAATATATTATTTTTGAAAAATTAATTCATTCCTTCATATCCATTAATTAATTATCACTGCGACTAAACATCATTAGGAATTATTCCTAATTAACTTGTTTCTCCTAATAATGTAGAAATAAGTGAAAAAAGAAGTATTTATTTATCCTCTTTAAGGACACAATATATTCTTTTAATATCATTTTTTAAAAACTGTAACATAAAATAATATTTTTATTTTATAGTTTGCAGTCTTCCAATAACTATAAAAATAAGTGAAAAAAATATGGTTGAACTTCCTAAGAACTTTTGAAAAAGTTAGGAAGAACAAATAAAATAGAGTGACATATCGCTTATTGAAAATCAATTGAAGAATAAAAACCAAATTATAAAAGAATACAGCGTTTTTTCTTCTTCTTTACAATAAATAAAAAACTCTTTTTTGAATAAAATAAATTTTAAAAAGAAGTTATCTGCTTGCAATTTAATTATGTACTTTCATTATCATTATTACTGTTCTAATTTATTTTCTGTTCTAAAATTACCCTGATTCATATGTTACTAACCATTGAATTTAATGTAGAGGATAATGTACTTTCCTTCAATATATTTCCCACATGTACTCACACAAATATATATGTATGTATGTATGTATATATATGTGTATATACATGTATATATATATATATAGATAGATATATATATAGACATATATATACATACATATATATATATATATATATATATATATATATATATATATATATATATATATATATATATATATATATATATATATATATATATATATATATATGTATGTATATGATATATATATATAAATGCAAACTTTAATGTCGAGAGAATGTTTGTAATAAATAGAGTTTTAAAAAATAGCAATAATAAAGATGGTACATATTACGGTAAAAATTTACCGTACGGTCACTCTTGGCGAAATTTTCAAAAAGTCGCCAAGGGTGACGCCTGCCGAATTTCCGACCTGGAAAAATGGCGGGAGGAAAATGGCTGAAATAGGGACAAATATTTCATACATTGTTGGTATCTAACAATATGCTAAAATAATATTACAAAATTAACAAAAAACGCAGATTTATAGATTTCAAACATCAATGGTAAAATAATAAAGTTGATATGTTAAATTATCCATAAAATGTTTTGATTAAATTTTATATTAATGAATTTAAATCCGTAAATATTCATGAGAAATTAATGACAAATAGGGTTTCCAAAATACTAGTTTGCCGAGTTTCCAATAAAAATGTTTTTGGCGCCAAAATAAAAGGGGCCAAGGGTAACCTTACAGTAAATCTGATCCCATATTACGAATGATGAATACAATGTTATTAGTCATAATTCATAAAAATGTTTCCTTGTTACCTACAATTAAAGTAAAAAAAAGATTGATTTACAATACATGATACGTTCATTTCTATTTATCAAAATGTTCCAACTATTGAAATACGAGGGTTTTACTGTCAGAGTTTCCCTGATTAAAGTGATTGATTTCAGTTTTGGGTGAAATCGAAAAACCCCTATTTGTTCAGATTTTTATTATTGCTGTATCAACAGAAAAGTAGATTTTAAAACAAGGCTTGGCATTTTATTTTTCAAATAATAGAGCTGTCGTAAATAGAGAGATTTTAACAGGTTAAATTATTCAGCAATTTAACTACCAATGCATATGCTGTGATTAAAGTGTAAGCAAATTTGTTACTTTACAAATTTCCAGTTAGTTTCATTTATTGTTCAAAAAATTTCTGTATCTTTAAGTCAGTTGTAGATTTGGTTTATAGAATCTATATTTTATTTTTTGCAGTAAAAATATTTGATGATTCAGAGAACTATTGTTCCAATTTGGAAAAATTAAATATACTTTTATCAATAAATATTCGACATATTACTATAAACTATTTAATTAAAAACAAATGATAATGATTTAGTTTTTAAGAGAGGAATATATTTAGAAAAGCAATTTATTCTACTTTGAAAGATAATTACCTTAATACGAAAATATGTTAACAATGACTTATTATTAGATAATATTTGCATTAAAACAATAGTCCTTTATGTTATATTAAATAAATCTTAATATGATAATATGATAAAAAAAATCATTTTCATTAATTACTCTCAGAATTATCTTTATAGGTAATTGGGTATAATTAATGTACAAATTTGCTTACGCTTAGTTAATGCTTACAAAGATAGAGATTGGTTTATGATGAACAACGAGCTTTAATTTTTATATATACCTCTACTTTCTTTTTCTCTTAATTCATATGTGTGTGTGTGTATATATATATATATATACACACACACATACACATATCGTGTGTGTGTGTGTGTGTGTGTGTGTACATATATATATATATATATATATATATATATATATATATATATATATATATATATATATATATATATATATATATATATATATTTGTGTACATGTGTGTATGTGTGTGTAATGCATGTATGTATTAATTTTTCTTTTAAATATAGTAAAATTATGCAAAAATACAGTTTAATAATGTAATTTTTAAAAGTAATGTATATCAAATACTAAAACAAACTAAAAAGGGTATTTTTAAGCAAAAAACCAGTCAAAGTACCAAACAAAAGTGTAATACAATGCCGCCCAGCCAGTATGGTGGTTATGACTCTCGGCTCGCACCGAGTGGGCTCGGGTTCGAATCCCGAATAAGGATTAGAACTGGGGAAGAAGTCGGTCTTTCTGCCTGTAATGGATGCACATTTCAAAAGAAAGCAGCACAACCACCTTCTTCCTATCTGGAGTCAATAAATGTTCTCTATTTCTGCTCTTGTTCTTGTCTTTTTCACCAGATGGAAACACAGACAAAAAAATAATACAATTTTAAAGATATAAAAAGGAATTTAGTTGAAATTGAATTTAACAAAAGAAAAATTAAGTCAGAAAAAGCTTTAAGATGTAGAGTTGAATAAAAAATGTGCCCCTTATTATCAAGGGAATAGAGAACATTTGGAAATAGCTTTTTCGAATTTATTTTCCTTAAAGTTTTAAAGACTAAACAAAGTTGAAGTAAATGCACCGATGCTTTTCCCACCAAAAAAGTGACATTCTCAAAAATCGAAGGGATTCGTCGTAGAGGACGTCCACCCACGCTGTGGCTGGACGATGTTGAAAAAGACCTCAAATTAATGGGAGTCAACCGATGGAGGGCTTTTGCGGCTAATAGAGTCAACTGGAAGAAGATTAGCGAGTCAGCCTTGGCCTGCAATAGGCTGTTGAGCTTGTGAAGAAGAAGAAGAAAGTTGAAGTAAATAGTTGTAATCACCTTCAAACAAATAGAAAAAAATAAAGTGAAAAAAACTAGAAAAAGCAGACATAAATAGAAAGAAAATTGCAAGAAAAACGGAAGTTCAGTATAGGAAACACCACAATATAGAGTTTACTTCTTATATACATACATATATATATATATATATATATATATATATATATATATATATATATATATATATATATATATATATATATATATATATATATATATATATATATATATATATATAATATATATATATATATATATATATATATATATAAAGAAGAATTACATTTACTTATACAGATCTCTCTCCCATTGCTATGCACACGCAAATAAAGATATTTTACCGACATTCAACATTCAAAATTTGGTGAGCAATTTACAATAAAAATCTCATCGGGGCAAAATGTAACGATGACACAATAAGAGAGCGTGGTATTTACAACTGCAACAGAATATAATAATTGATTTTGTCGTGAACTTGCCGTTGAATATCTTATGAATTTATAATAAATCTCATGAATTTATAGTTTTACCATGACAGCTAGTCTTTTCTAGTGAATCAGTACCTCGTCATGGAATTCAGGAACAAAATAATTAGGTATGATTGGCCACCGTGCTCACCTGATCTGAATCCACTGGATTTTTTTAATATGTGGATACCAGAAACTGCAGATTCATGTGATACCTTCACAAACATTACAGGATCTTGAAGGACGAATTACTGGTGCTTGTGCCCAAGTGCAAAGCTTTGTGCTCCAGCGTGTACAACGTGATATTTAAAAAGGCACCCAAACATGCATTGCAGTTGACATTGAGAATTCTGAACATTTTAAGAAAAGTTATATTTTTTATATTAGTTTTTTTTCTCTTTCTCAGGCCCTTTTTCACATCAAATTGGACGAAAAAACAAACGCGTGTTTTAACCATTCTATTATTTTCATTAAAATATGCAGGGTGTTTTTTTTAACTAAATGAATAATGTTTTGTAACTTTGTAAATCACTATTTTCCCCTACTTCGTTCCATTTTCGAAATATAAATGCTAAATCCATAGTTTTGCACCAGGTGGCTCTCTAGGTGATTTTATCCAGAAGCGCGTGGCAACTTTACTTTCTGAATCCTTGACACCACTTTTATGAATATATCCTTATCTGTTTCAAAGTTAAAAGGGGACTTAAGTAGACAAACTGAATATTGCGTTTCTATTTTCTTCATACTTGTCTGTATAAATGTGCGTTTAGAAATCTCCTGGCTTCAGCCTTCGTAATACATATACATTATTCACTGCTTCTGAAAAGTTTTTTAAAAAGTTCACATGTACTCGAAGTAGATGACTACATAAATAAATAACCACTCAAGAACAAATCTTAACTATGTTAGAAACAAATATGAAAATTTATCCGATTTAGATTGGCTACAATCTGAAAAGTTGGAGAGACAGTGATTTTTTTTAATCTTTGTTTTCTACTGTAAATATTACACTTTTACTAATAACATTTATAACATAACGTATAGAAAAAAATCATCTCATATTTCAACATAAGTAAAGAATGATTTTCAAAATATATTAATATGAACTCTATTTTGACAACTTTTAGCATTTTGGAGATTATCATGAGTTTAATCTTTTATGCTATAAATATAAGACTTTTTGAATAATTTTGTGAATTTTAATTTTTACAGGTGATCTTAGTCTTTTTATTGGATTTTTTAACAAAAACTTGTGACTATAACACACTGCTCATCTATAATTAATTAATGAATCAGTTGCACCTTATTATTCCTTCAGTCTTATAACAATTCCAATTTAAATTTTTGTATTCAGTATTTTACAGTTAATTTAAAGTTACAAAAAGGGTTTTGTGAGGGATCTTGAAATAATTGAATCTATTTTAATTCTGTCGAAGCTGCGGTGCCAATTACATGATTTATAGCAGTTTATGGGTTACGTGACATTTTAGAAAAGTATTGCAATCTTTTTAACACGTAACCGGTAACGGATAGATGTTTGTAACAGATAGCAGGTGTACTCAGTATATCACCTGTTTACACTGTAGCACATTTTTTTGTAAAAAATGTATAAATGCACACTTCGAAAATATAAGATCAAGTTAAATCCATTCCCTCGATTTCAGTATTTGCAAAACTGTCAAAGAAACTTCTGAAATCATAAAGGAAAAATTTAAAGATTTTGGTAAATATTTAATTGATGAATTTACAATCACTATTATAAACTATTTAAGGTAAACTTTAAATTAAAAAAGTAAAATTATATTATATTTTTCAAATCAATTTTTGATTGATAATGGAATCAAAATTTACACAATAAAAGATACATTTTATGACAACATAGCGGAAATTCATTGTATCAAGTTTTTTCTCTTTGACGAAGTTACAATTGATCAATTGAAAGCGAATTTAGAAATACATGTTGATGTACAAGAACAAAAAATATTATTACAAAACTTTAGATTTTATTTGCATGTATTCCGGATAGATAGACATTCTTTCATGGATGCAAACTGAAGAAGATCATATGCATTGAATTTTTTTAAACGAATGATATTATAACTGCAAAATTTCAGCGCTATGAGGGTTTTAAATCATAAATTTTAATATCAAAAATATCGGAAACATTTTAACGTATGTTAAATTTTTACCTAAGCACAATCCTTTTTCATTAATGCATTGTGTTAATTATAATAAGAAGTGAAGTGGTAGCAAATTCAAGAAATTTCGGTTTGAATGTCTATGAAGAATTTGTTCATGTTATTGATAAAAATTTTTTCTTATACTGTTCATGAAATTTAAAAGGCAAATAGATTTTCACTCATGGTAGATTCAACTCTTAATATCATGTCAGTTTGAATGAGAAATGCCATACAAAATAAGCTTGAAATACTAAAATAATTTACATATTACAAAGTTACTTCGCCACCTACCCTGTCTAGTGGTCAGCGTGTCTGACTGCGGATAGAGAGGTCCTGGGTTCGAATCCCAGTTCGGGCAAGGATGTACTTTTTCTCTATGTCTATCCTATCTTTATACTTTATTTGTATGAATGGTTGAGTGAATGGTTGCCTACCCTATAAACGGGTCCCTATGTTATGTGTGTACTGAGGAAGTCGGACTCCACACCAAAATAGGGTTCAGTTGGAAAAGTGGAGCAGCGCATCCCGTAATGCCTGCCTGTAGCTCGCACAAGACGACAACAACAACAGTTATATCTTTCTTCATAGATCTACTGTAAACGTGGATATCATTCAAGAAAAGCTCCAAATTTTCGCCTGAAAGGTACTTCCAGATTCGACGAAGAAAACTTAGATTTAATAGTCATCTTCATTTATGAATTGAACTTGGGACATTTTCCTGAAATCGTGTAGCACAAAATATTAAAAAAGCTCAAATGGGAGAATACAGTTAATGAACAATATATTCAACAAGGCAATTGCAAAGCTTCGAAGTCAAAATACTAGTCTGATAATCGAACTACAAAGTCAATGATGTATTTCAGTTAGTGGCATGTGGTTGCATAGTGTTCCACTGAATGTGTTGGAAGCTGGATTGCAGAAACATTGTAAGATAGCCGAATAGCTACAGTTTTTCACTCCACTGAAATTATTAGGTATAACCTCAATTCATAGTTGAAAAAGTGAGATATTCATCAAGATAATTTGAAAAGTATGATAAAACGGAGAGATTATTTGGTGCATCATGGGTTGACAAAGATCAGCACCAGAAGCTGCTTCGAAGTACGTGTTTTGGTCTTTTATAGAGAGAAAAATAACGTCTAAAACAGCAAATCATCAATCTTAAAGAGAAAAATGTGTGTTTTGTATCAACTATATTATGATATGCATAATAATAGATTAAATTACAACTCATTCTGATCACTGTCCTAAGCTTTTCCTAACATTCTATGAAGATTATGTTTCTCGTACAGTTGTTGTCTACAACAAATATCTCAAAGGAGTTTCATACAAAGGATACATACCATGATTTCTAAACGTCCTTTTAATGAACTACGACGAATGTGCTAAACAATTGACGGTATAATAGGTAACTTCCCGGTATGATATTTTTTCTTTCTTCAGCATAATCTTCATCCTTAATGTTACACTAAGTTATGTGGGCAATGAAGCATTGCCCTACTATATACCTGGTTTTTTCTTATAGATTATCACCTGTTTCACTACTTCGATACCTTTCCATCTAACAAGCCGTTCGTACGAAATATGGAGATTCTCCGTGATGACTTCTTGTCCCCAGATCACAATCTTTTCAAATCAATGGCACCAGTGTGTGAATTAATCAGAGGTTTTATCAAGCTTTCTTTTTAATAAAGATACATGTCAATACGTAAATTAAATCATAAATAGAAATTTCCTTTTCAAGAATTTTCAGTGATCTAAAATAATTACTAAGCTCTGATCTACTTTATTGACCGTTTCGCAAAAAATTATTGAAACTTTAATATATGGTTTTAATTTTGTGTGACTCACATATTTGGCTAGCGATAAACGCGCACGATGCAAATTTTATCAATATGAATAACTTCGTCAGCGAGATTAAATATAGCGATGCTTTTATTTTTTAGAAGACGTACAAAACATTAAAGATGAAGCAATGCCACAATGAAATAAAATATATGCTTTTATTTTTTTTTTTTTTCTTTTTCTTTTTTTTCTTTTTTTTTTTTTTTGCATTGGTAATAGATTTGGTACACTAAATATTTCAGTAGGGGTGTGTGTGTTGATTTAGCATATTCCTCATGGCAAAATTCCCTTTAAAAAAGAATGAACGAATTTAACTTATATAAAAGTAAAATCCTAAGAGTAGCTCTTTAATATAAATTTGAAAACCATAATAGTTCGTTATGGTTCATATTTACTGTGTATTCGAATTACAATAATTAATATAATTTGGATATATTAAATATTTCGTCTATTCTGTATTCATTTAATTGTCTTCAATTAAATAAATACTTGACAAACATTATGCTGAAATACTCAATTTTTACCTAAAAACTTTTTTATAGAGCATTTCAATTTAAATAATTTTATATTTTTAATAATAGTAAAGTGAACAGAATTTCTACTAACTATGAGTGTTTACTTTTTTTCAAGCCGACCGATGACTGAGTGGTTAGCAATCCTGATTCCTAAGCTGTTGGTTTCGGGTTCGAATCCCGATCGGGAATGGCCATTTCTTTCTTTCTCTATGTTACTCTGTCCCTTTTCTTAAAATAATGAATGAAGGGGATCCATTTTATAAAACGGGTTTGTGATGATACGACGTGGGTAACTCGCCTTCGTGACCTGGTTCACAGGTGGCAGATAAATTAGTAGCAATTTATGTCTTAGCTGTTAACTAGGGTTAATCCCCTATCATCTGCACTTTCATTCTCTTTTAATTAGTTTACTATTATCATCGTAGAAAAATTCATTAGCGTTTTTTAAATTTGTAAAATTTATTAACACATACTTTAATTTTTACGCGACAAATTCTATTTTACGCGATACAGAATAGGAATATGTATTCTGCACACATTTCTAGAATCTTCGTTTATTATTATTGCTATTTCTCTGCCTTTATATTATAAAATAATATAGATGAAGAGTTGTCATTTTTTTATAAAATTCTATACAAGACTATTCTTGCATTTTCATTCAGTTTAATATTTAATGCATATTATATTGCCCCCCAAAGAACTTACAGATTAATTCTTCATAAATATTACCAAATGAAAAAAAATTAAAAACATTTCATTGATAGAGAATCGTTAAAAATATTACATATCAAATACTTTCTTTATGAAATTAAGCAGAGAAAGATATTTTTGGAAACATTTCTGTATTTTAAAAATAAATTTGATAATTTTAATTGTTATAAATTTAAGATTATTAAATTAGAAATTTCTCATTTTGTTTGATTTTTGAGTATCTTAATATTTATCTGTTTCTGATAAAGAGCTTTCCTTCATATTTCTTACATTACATATTTATATTTCTCAATATATAAATTATGGATTTTAAGAAAATATACGTGTAGCTGTATACATATGTAACTTTGCATAAATTTTAAGCATTTAATATATCAAAATTATCTATTTTTATTTTTAATATTAGGCAGAACTAACTATTTTATGAGTTTAATAAGGTCAACAATAATTCAATAAATAAATAAAGAAATAATAAGCCATAAATATTATTAATAATTACTAATTCATCATATAATAGTTAACATTTGCACAAATAAATTTAAAAAAATTTATTGGTACTAGTTTTTAAGAATGCCGTCTATTATAACGATAAACAAACAATAAAATTCTTATCGCAAACACATAAATTTATCTCGGGTTGCACTAAATTTCATTTTGGATATATATTTCATTAGTTTCTCCAACACGAATCGATAGGATTACAGAAAATAATTAATATCCTTGAATCGTTATCGTAATCTTAATCCAATAATAAATCCTCCGCAGTCACCAGGATTCTTCTAGATGAGATATATTTTATATTCTTTAAACGATGCAGAGTCCGGTTGTTTGTATAAACATATCACATGTTAGCCGGATTCTTGATATTCACAAACTTGCTTGAATGAGAAAGCATGCTTTTTTAAATTAGTTTTTCAATGTAATCCAAATTGAATCAGTTCCTCTAATTACAAAGTTTGCGCCAATTTTACTAACTCGTATCTTCCAATTTTTCTGATCAAATGATAACCACCATATGTTGTCACCCAATTGGATGACATAAGCATGAACTCATTGTCGTTGTTGTTGTCGTGTGACAAATGCAAAAAGGAAAGATAAAAAAGATAAGCCATATGGGACAAAAGGCATGGAGCACTGCCCTGACCACATCTTCAGCTTTTTTCCGTATAAAGGATGTCATGGCAGCAGTTGGGGGTCGATGCTGAAGAGGGTCGAGGCAACAGAGATGCCTCGGATCCAGCGGAACTCCTGTGCAGTGCCTGCATTCTGGGTAGGTTCTAGATCCGTCGGGCATGATTTTCATACCCATCATGTGCCCAGTCCGCATTCTGCTCATGGTAGAGATGATACCACGGTCATGATTAAGCGCCGGTAGGCACCATTTTTTTCTGTAGTCCCCCACAGAGCAGATGCCTTGCGACGGCGTTTGCATCGAAGCAAGTGGTAGTCGTGGGAGGGGTATTGACATTCCTAGCCTCCTTGGCGAGGGAGTCTGTCTGTTCATTTCCCTCGATGTTAACATGTGCAGGGACTCATTGGATGGTGCAAGTTTTCTCCCTTGCAACTATGGTGGACAAAAGCACGTTGATGTCTTGGGCAAGTCTCGTTTTACCTCCTTTAATGATCTCCAGTGCAGATTTACTGTCAGAGAATATGTTGATGCCATAGCAAGAACTCATTGCAGCTGGTATTTAGTTTATTTTGTACGATTTTGAAGATTGTATTTAAGCCATTTAAGATTTGCTTTGTAATGCATGCTTTAATTGTTGAATCTTACATTCAAATGATATCTATGAATTACCGATATTTATATTGAGATAAACTATATTATAAAATATTATATGCCTTATATTCTTATTATTACTTGCAGCTTAACGACGAACCAATTAAGAATTTTATTAATGTCTCATAACATATCCATAAATAGAAATGTAAGAAATTTTCATAAGTAGCATTAGCTAAAAAAACTACAATAGTGATTTTTATATATACAGCCCCCAGTCTAATAATTTTATATCAACATCTACTTAGCTGTTTATTAAAATTTAGGTAAATTTTACCAAAATTTCTACCTATATATTTCTTTTGCAGCTTCAGTAAGAGATTATGACAGGTAAATATAAGCCGAATACATCTCGGAAGCGGTCACAGTTTAGTTTCGCCTCTATTTCGGTTGAATGCTGAAACGGGAAAGGTCAACTCTTGCTTGCCATGAATAACTCTTCCTGAACAGAAAATCAAATTGAAAAAAAGACGCATTGTTGTCAGAAATTCACCAATATATATATCTGACTTTTTTTACAACAATCAGTTGTGTTCGGTGATTTGTCTTCTTCCGGATGCGTACCACTGCATTTAACAGATGCCATTTATTCTTCTTTTGTCCATTGATCAGAGGGGAAAGGTAAAAAAAAAGGAGTTATGCTGAGTTGTTCAGAGACAGGGAGATTATTTCGTCTGCGAATTCAGACTTAAATTGACATATGAAAGCACTTATACTTACTCGTAATTAGCTAGTGTTTTTTTTTTTTTTTGCAGAAATATTCTAAAAACTCATTATTTTGCAACCATCTTGTGGCTGTGGTTTTTACGCTTAATATTCTTACAGTTTTTTAATAGTTTATGCACATTTATTATATATATATTAGCATGATTGTGAATAATAATAATCGGAACATAATTTCGTTTTGCAAATTTATATTGGCAGTCAGAGCTGTTGTTAGTTTATTTGATAAAAAAAACTGCTGTTGAAAATTGTTTGTTGAATTAAATGGAATGCAATAGAATACAATTTATAAATGGATTATTGCATTAGATTTTATCAATGCAAATTCAGCTAAGCATATTGTAAAAAACAAAAATATTCTATTAAAAAATTATGTTTTATGGCAAGAAAAATAATTTTTTTAAGAAAAACGTGAAGAATTTATATATCGTACTTATAACACGATATAAATCCTTCACGTATTGAATTATACTATTTAGCAATTGATCCTTATACAATTGATCTAATTGTTTAATACCTGACACACACAACCTACGTTATTATTAATACCACTACGAAATTCCAGTAATATTTTATATGTTTAATAATAAATAATTTATGCCCTTAAATTGATATAAAATGATGATTAAAATTCAAAAATGAATAATTTCTATCTATAAAATGTGTGAATTTATTTCTTCCTTTTTTTAAGCATCTTACAGTTTTTTTGTATTAAATAAGCTTAATGATAATATTTTCTAGGTAATATTATCTATTCTACAATAATAATATTTTATTGATTCACTTAAACAGCATAAAATTTAATCATTGTAATAAATTTCGGAAGAAAATAATTGTAAAGTAAGTGCATGTGATGGCAAAGTTTTAAACACATAAATCTAAAAACAAAATCCGTTAAACTGGAAAAGCATAATTTTTATTTTTTTCAAAAAATATTAATTTCCTAAATATTGCCTTAGCTAGTTGAAAAAAAATTCATAAAATATTTTCTGAGTTTTATGAAAAAAATTAATTTTGAAGCTTCCAAAAAATATGAAATAAATACTATATCACAAACAGAAAAGAGCAGAACTACTATTATATATTTCAATTGATTCTTATAAAAATTGTAAGTTCAAGTGTAATGTAATTAATTATGCCACCGTACAAAAAAAAATGACCATAAAGTGACACAAATCAGCAAAAACATTTTGCTGTCCCCCAAAATCTATTAATTAAAAGTTTTAGAATAATACGGTTAAAAAAATAAGAAATAAATTTAAGTTTTTAAAAGAATTAAAATTTCTAACGTTTAAATAGATCGTAGTAGACAAATAAACAAAGCTGAATAACAGTTGCATGCCCATTGAGAAACAGTAAAATCGGTCATAAATTCTTATGAAAAAATATAAACTTGACATAACTATATTTATGCTTATAATATAAAAAATATGACTTAATTTTATATAATCTTGCATATTCCTTGACTGTACAAAGTAACAATTCGGTAACTCAGCAGTGCTGATATTTTGTAATAATTCATATTAATATTAAATTGATTTATTACAAATATTGATTATTTAGAAGATAAGAAAAAGTGGCAATATTTATGGTCACTTATGGTTTAAATCGTAATTAAACTATATAAAAGGGAAACCATATATTTTGAAGAGAAACTTCGAAAGGTTTCCGGTGTCAGCTATATATCTAAGAAAATTTTATCAAGCTATAATTTCAAAAAAGAAGAAATATGGTGAAAAAGCCAAAAATTAAAATTTCTTAAAATGGATAGGTAAATTTGCAACAATTTAATATTTGTCAGAAAATTTATCTAGCAATTAAAGAAGAAATTAATACAATTTTGCTATAAGAATATTTTACACATGGTAGAAACATTATTACGGAACTTAAATAATTTTTTATGGCAGGCACTGGGTGACTAACCCTTTGGTACTACAAGAACAGGAACTGTTATTCCTTTACTGTTACCCGGTATCCAACTGTGAAGCAAGTCACGAAGGTGAGTAGCATTACACAAGTCACAGCACCACAAACTCATTTATTGGGTTGGGCCACATTCATTTATCCTCTAAGAAGAAAAGACAAGGAAACATACAGACAGAAAGAAAGTAACATCCATGCCCGAACAAGGATTCGAACCCGGGAACAACAGCTTAGGAGTCAGAAATGCTGATAGCCATCGGCTGGTTCTAAATGTTTTCTTTCTTTTTTTTCTTTTTTTTTTTTTTTTTCACAATTGCATCTTTTCAAAGTTTACAAATTGCTTCTGATACTGGTTTCTAAGTTCGAAAAATTAAATATTTTTCTAACTCAGAAAACAATATCTGAAGAAATTTTAAAACCTTGAGGTTGTACAACTGTAAAACATTTATGGATCAATACAGTTAATAAATATGATGCAACTATTGAAACAATCAAGAAAAAATGGAACATCAATTTTACCGATTATTATCTTACGTAACCATTAATTAGTCAGAAAAGTACTAAAGATAAACTTTGTTGCAAAGTTTAGATAAAATTCTTATAGACATTTTTTATTCGTACCTATTATAACATTATTTATAACGTATAGTTAAATTCTTACATCATAACTTAGAATCTATTAGGTTGGGGAATAAGTTCGTAGCGTTTTTACCAAAGACTTTTATTTAAACAAAAAACAATAATTATACCAATAAGTTAATCAATTATATATTCGCCTTGCTGTTTACAACCTCTTCCCACCTCTCGACCCATTTGTTGATGCCGTTCCACCAAAAATTTCCTCGTTTGGTGTCAAAGAAGTTGTTGAGCCAGTTTTTAAGGACCTCTTGGTGCACGGGGAAATGTTCGAAAAAAATGCTGCAGTCAACAAGGAGCTCTACACTGCCCAGTTACACCGCGTGAAGGAGACTATTCGACTGAAAAGACCTGATTGACGTAATCAAACCATACCCCTTCACGACAACGCCAGGCCCCATGTTGCACAAGTCGTCAAAACCGCACTCCAAGAGCTCGAATGGGAGGTTCTTCAGCATCCACTGTATTTTCCGGACCTTGCACCGATCGATTATCATCTTTTCCGTTCCTTGTCAAACAATACGAAGGGCGTTACCTTCGTTAACAAAGAGGTCCTTAAATACTGGCTCAACAACTGCTTTGACACCAGACCACGCAAATTTAGTGGAACGGCATCGACAAATGGGTCGAGAGGTGGGAAGAGGTTGCAAACAACAACGACGAATATATAATTGATTAACTTATTGATATAATTATTGTTTAAATAAAAGTCTTTGGTATAAACGCTACGAACTTATTCCCCAACCTAATATAAATTCTCATAAAAATGTAAATAAATGCTTTGTAAATAGCACAGCTGTATTAATACTACAGTATCTAAATTTCGAAAAGCGTAGATAGTTGTCAGATTCAGCTGAATGATTGATCTTCATATATTTCTTGATAATCTGACAGATACAAATGTGCGTAAAAATATAGACAGAAATAAGGTTATGTGAAAAGCATATGATAATGAATTATAGAGGAAGAGTCTTATTTCTTGTTACTTAATTATGATAACAAGTTTCATTATAAAAATATTACATAGATTTAATTGGAAATTAATCCTTTTATATCTGTTATTGCTTGTTTTAATATTTCCTGCCACATACAGAAGAAATGCTTGCATAATATATGAAACTCTTCGAGGTCAGGCTTGCAGAATGCTGAATATATTTTTGATCATTAAGTGACGATTTCTAAGAAGTGTTAGGTGTGTCATTAATTTCATTTGTGAATGATTGAGAAGGTACTTCTGTGACATTCATAACGGATTCTTCCTTATTCATGATGGATTTTATTCATTATGGATCTTATCATACAAATTCTGATCCCTTGAAACTGGTTGGAAGCTTGTAACCATTCCAACTGCACAAATTCATCTTAATCATCAAATCTAAATCTTGTTTAAAACATCTGAGCATCTTTATGCTACAAATCACAAGCAATGAAAATTTGAGTAATTCAAGTGGCATAAGGCAGTAATAAAAGATACATTTGAACAAAAATTCTTAACTTTGTGAATTTTTATTCAAATTTATCCTAATTAGTTTTAATTAGAGTGTATCTGATATTTTTAATTAATCATGATTAATTTTGGCACTTTTTCTATATCTCCTGATTCATGTCAAGTAATCTGTTCAAAAATTTAAAAATTAAACATTCCGATGTATTTCTAAGTTATATACATAACCTTGTGAGATAGATCTAATATGTTATTTGGCTGGTAATAAAACTAAAAAATAAGTTATTTTCAATCAAGCCAACTTTTTCTAATAAACCCTTTACTGTACCTATTTAGAGAATCTTTCAACATGCTCACAACTTCTGAAAAAAATGCTTGCAATATTTTAGTTAAAAAATAATAATAATTATTGCACTATGGTTAAAGGATGATAAATGAATGGTTAAGATCTTGTTCTGGAAGCCCATGTGTAATAGGCCAAGGAAAAGGTGGCTTGATGATGTCTTGAATGACCTTAAAACCTTAAAAGTCTTCAACTGGAAAATTAAAGTCAGGGACAGAGCTGCCTCGAGGTATATTGTGCTGTAAGCTAAGCCCCACTCTGGGCTGTAGTGACAATTAAGAAGTAGAGAGGCAAAAGAAATTGTGTTATATTGGAAATTTTATTAATATATATATATATATATATATATATATATATATATATATATATATATATATATATATATATATATATATATATATATATATATATATATATATATATATATATATATATATATATATATATATATATATATATATATATATATATATATATATATATATATTATATATATATATATATATATATATATATATATATATATATATATATATATATATATATATATATATATATATATATATATATATATATATATAATTTGTAAAGAATGATCAATTATAAACATATATCAGAGATTTCTTGAAGCCTTATGCTTCATTACAAGATTTTACATAAAACTTTGTGCTAAATTTCTCACAATCGTTTCTAAGTATTTTAATTATTTAATTTGTTCCAAATTTCTATATTTTTTAAATAAGTATTAACAAAAAAAATCAAAAATCAAAAACACGGAAGTACAGGAAAAACTAGTAAACAAATAAAATTAATATAACATACGTTTGTGAAGATAAAGAAATCGTTTTAATGATATTATTTTCTGTTGAGTGGCAACGTGTTGAAGTAGGAAGTTGGAAATTAGAATTTTGCGATACATGGAATGTTTGCCTTGCCTTACGTCATTATTCCTCGCAGGTGATCTAAAGAATCCTCGAACTGATCACAAAGATATAATTTTCACAGACAAGTAATAACAAAACACTATTTTTTAATAAGTAATCAAAGAAAGAGAAAGTTTTTCATTTGAATCAGAACAATGAAGCTGTAGTAGGCCATAATCAAAGATGAAAAATTCAATTACGGAGAAGAATCTCTGATTTTTCTTTAAAAAAAATATAAATGAATACAGACCTAGAGACCTTTTCTCTTAAAAATGATTAATGACAGTATGGAATTTAAGAAAAAAAAAGAACTGTGAATTTCATCATTTCTTTCTTCGGAAAAAAAAAAACGAAAATAAAAGAGCTTATTTTACTTCGATGAAAAAGGTACTGTTAGTTAGATAGGTGGTCATGATTTTTTTTTTCCATTTTTGCTACTTTGTTACAATAATTTCTGACTTCCTAATTCTCAAGAATAGTTAGTTATTTTTTTTTCAAAGCAAAATATATTCTATAAAGAATTTTTCAATAGCGGTGGAATTGGAAAATATTGAAATATGCGTTCAATGTATTCTAATGATTAAATTAATCTTAAACTCAACATTTATAAAATTCGTAATTTTTATAAATTTTGATAAAATAGGAAAAATTATTCAAAACTTAAAAATTTCTTTCATTTTTAAATGAATTTTTCGATTAGACCAAATTCTTAATTGAATGCTAATTATTAATTAAGAGTTTTATAAATTATCAAACTCTTTCATCAAATTTAATAATAATTTTTTTATTTCATTCACGACAAATAATATTTCAACTAAGTGTAAAAGCATAAAAATATATCAATTTTAAATATGAATAAGAGGAAAAAGATTAAACATTATGAAAGGATGAATTTAATTTTTTTATTTTGAAATTAAAATATCTTTTTAAAGCTAATTTTTTTTAATATTTCAAATTCCTAACATTTATGGCAACACAATTTTTTTTTAAATGTCTGGATATACTAAGTAACTATTTAGAGAAGCAAAACGCAAAATCAAAAAAAGTCACAATTAAAATATATTAGTAAAAATTTAAAATCTGTGAAACGTAGAATAAATGTGTTTTCAAACTTGAGTGATGAAAATATTGGAGAAATATAAAGAACTCACATTTTTAATTTTAGAATATTTACTGATTTTGAGTTATTATTTTGATGTATAATTTTTTTTAATTTTAGGAAAAAGATCATAAATGAAAATTTATTTAGAAGAAAACGGTTGTATAACTTATAAATAAATAAATATGACCAACTCTTTAAGAATACAATTATATTTAAGTATTTACTATTAAAATCTCTTTTAAATACATATCAAATTTGTAGTTTTAAAAATATTTTTAATTATAATAAAATTTAAAACTATCCAGTAAAAGTAAATATGACAATAAAACTGCCAAGATATAGTTTAGTTAAATTTGTTGCAAAATATAGCCTATAATTTGTTAATAATGGTCATTTTTTGCACACGAGTAATAATATGGTGATAAAATTAAGAACTAAATGTTGGTAAAAAAAATTTTTTTTGCTAAATTTATATTATAATTCTTGACAAAAAAAATTTATTTGATGTTTCATTCAAGTTAATCATAATAATTGTCCCGATGTTAGACAATAATGTCTTTTACGAAGATAATTTTGTAAATTTTTAAAATAATTTTATGCATTGATTGCAAAACATTTTTTGCAGTGATTTCTAAAAAAATATGTCCATAATGCCCATGAAATTATTTTCAAAAATATTTCAGAAAATTAATGCTCTGTACAAGTAATCAGTGCATAAATTAAATATTATAAAACTAATTAAAGCTTTGCTTGATAAAAGTTGTATTATCTAAAATAATATTTTTAATTGGTTTGTTGCAAATAAAGGGACAAAAAAAAGCAATACTTTTCAAGTATTTTAATCTTAAATCTTAAGAAACTCGGATAAATCGAAGATTAAGAAAATAATTAAATGATAAAGTAAATAAAATAAGATAAAGTTAATACAATTCACATAAGGAAATTAGAAATGATGAATTTCGATTCGAATTCCAAAGCCAATCACATATCAAAATGAAAATTATCAAGGATCTTTTGTGTGAATAATGATCTTGTATTATTTAAATGAGATAAAAAGTAAATAAAAAGGTATTTTTCCAAGATTTTTTTAAAAAATTTAAATACAAAATAAATATTTCAATTAAATAGTTTTTTTTAAAAATTAAATGATGTATTTTCCATGAATCGTTGAAAAGAAAAACCACTCTGTTCTAAGTAGAAATTCCTTTGATGCAGAGTTCTACCTGTTTCAAGTTTAACTTATATATTTTTTGAAAATATTAAATCTATTCCCTCACAAATTTCTCAGAAATAAGGTATTTTTTCATATCATACTGCCTTCAATATTATATTGGAATGTAACGTTTTTCAATCAATTTGTTTTAGGCTAATGACAAAAACATGTTCTAATTAGTGATTTGAAAACAATCGTCTGCTACCATTTAATAAGATGTTGCCAAATGACATTTTACAATTTATTACAGGATACAAACATTTAAAGAAAAATATAATAACCGCTTAAAAATTTATAGTATAAGCTCAAGAAAGGTGAAATAAGTCAATTTAATAAAACTAACATATAAATAAATTTTATGAACAAGTAAAATTTTCAGATATTATGAAAGGACTTACAATATTTTTTATTGTAGTATAACAGTCTTGGCATACTGTGACATAATACGTAAACAAGGGATTTCTCCAAGAAAATAAATATTTAGTTTAACGATTGATAAATGAACAACTTATGAAGACATATTGAACTGCCATTAATAAATTATTGGACTAATAAAATTGCTTATAAATTGTAGGTAAATTCCTATTATGTGACATACATGCTCAATTTCATTGCAAAATGTTTCTTTGTTTACGTATGTTTTATTAATTATGAACATAAAAGCTTATATTTTCCTACAAATGAAGTGAAAAAATTTTATATATTCTTTTTCCAAAAAGCCTTAAACGTTAATATTTATTTTTAATCCTAAATTTGACTGTACTATATATGTAAAAGTAATTTTTATAAATAACAGCTGTTTAATAAATAAAAAATACAAATATCTTAAATCAAATGGTCTTGATACTTACACAATTATCTGTGACTTTTTTTATCACTTATACTTATATTTTTTGTTTCATTCATGATTTTATTTGGGATTTTTTATCTTTTAAGATATAATGATGACTGTTAATTATAAGCAGTCAGATATAATAAAACAATTTTTTCACCCAGTAATTGACATTAGAATTAACTATGCATAGAAAAAGTTTTTAGAAGAAACTAAAAGTATCTTCCCATCATAATCAAGAAAAATGAAATATTTATTTAGTAATATTTAAATATTTTAACACAATAATCTTATAAATAACTAATTTACAACAATGTTTCAAACATAAACAGTTTGCGATACCTTATTTATTTGCATAATGTTAACTTCATATTATTTAAAAATATATTCTACAGGTCAATCCAAAATAATATTCGCAATTAAACTATTGTAATTTCCAATACATATATATGGTGATTTTTAGGTATTTTATGCATAAATAGTCTCTCCATAGATATTTACAAAAAATAATTTTTTTAAAATTAATATGAGGGATTATTTGTCATCAAAATTATCTGCTAAAGTACAGAAAAGCATATTAAAAATCGTCCCCCTAGAGAGGAAGAATTTATGAAAAAAATAATTCCTATAAAATATCCTTATTAAAACTAATTAAATAAAAAATTAATTTCGAAACTTTAAATTATTCAGTTTTTAAAATAAAAAAAGAAATAAAAACAGTTTTAACAAATTTCTACAGCACAACTTTTCACGAGACTCGTTTCCCCACAGTGTTACATTCTCCGTTTCTGAAAATTGCCGCCCGCCTTCACGTAAAATCGCCTAACCACTTCAAGTCATTTGGCGATCGCCAATAATCCTCTTTGGCGATCAAAACAGCCTGGCGCGAACGAAACAGGCAGTCCTATCAGGTAACCAGAAGCTCGGCGTTTTTTAGTGAGAATGTCCTGGCCGAACCTGTGGATCACGATTATATCTCGGCGGTAAAACAAGTCTACCAAAACTGGATTGTTAGAATGAGTTTGTGTAATATGCAAAGGAATTTTATGCTGTGAATATATTTTTTTTCTTATTAGTGAATTTTTTTTTAAAGAAAGCATTTTCAGTGCCTGGACGCTTTTATAATAATGGATACAATTTTGACAAAGCAGAGGAACTTAAAACTGTGTTTAGTTTTAGTTTACCTTTGGAGTACCTTGGTTGACTGTCACTCTGGCGAAGTAGGTAAGTGGTGGTCACTGGTGCATATACGATGAAGTACTGCTAGGGGAAGAAATGCAAATTGGTTTGTAAACGTGTACAAGGATAGATAATACTTTTATATTTCAGATGTGAAAATAATAGATAATTTTTGTGATAGAAATTATTTTTGCCGCTAAATTATTAATAATTCATGACGAATTTAAAAAATTTAATTTTTCTTTCAACTGGCAATATAGAAACCGGCATATGCTTCTGTCAATTTAAACTAACAATTTGACAAGATGGAAGAATAAAATCTTGAAAGATTAATTAAAATTCATTTGCATTTTAGGTCACTTTTATTCGTGAAGTCTTAATTGTATTCAATGAGGATAACTTTTGTGCAATTACCAATTCATCTATCAATTAGCATCATCGACCGTTCTTCACTGTTTTATAAAATTATTTTAAATGAATTTTGTCTTAAAAAAATTTAATGCTCTGAATTTAAAATCATTTTTTTTTGTTCAAAATTTAAATTTTCCCTATTTTATATTTTCAATATAACAATTAAAACATTTTATTTGCTTTTTATAAGTATTTGTTAAAAGTAACATTGAAGTTTATTTAAAATTACTAAAAATGTAAGATTAGTCCGAGTTAAAAAGTATCAAATTTACGATTTGGTCTTAAATTGTCTACTCAATATTTAATGCCAAGTTTTTTTCCGGTATATTTAAAAACTAAGAATACTTTTTAATACTAATATTTTTACTTCGAAAGCTAAATTTTCTTGGCAGTTTTTCTTATGAATTATTTTTTCCTTCAAAATTTATTATTTAAATTAGACTTTAACAATTTTTTTCAAGTCTTATAACTGCAATTTTCTGTTAAATATATTAACATATATTTGAAGAAAATTCATGTGAATACTAACATACTTATTACAAAACCAAAGATGTAAGAAAATGCAATTATTGCTCCATATTCTGTAGGAAATTGATTTTTACATAACTTTATTTTTAATCCCAAAAAACTTTATTATAGTTTACCTAGAAGTTTAAACTGACAGAATACGTCTAATTTGGCGTCACATATTTCAACACAAGGATAATTTTACAAAATTTAATATTCAGTGTATCTCTAAAAACAATTCGAGTCTTAATCATCTATTGAAAATGTTACATTGTATTTACTATTTCTTGTTCTATATTATGAATAAAAAATTTCAATATTTTTTTAATATAAAGGTATTTAATACAAATTTGTTAATTATGTTTAGAAATTTAAACTATTATGAAAGTAATGGCATATTTTTCAAATTGCAATACTTGAATAATTTAAAATATTCAAATAATTTTGTACTGGTACTGAAAATAATGTACTGATAATTTGAATTAACAAATTGCTGAGAGAAATTTCTAACTGACAAACTAATATAGTAATTTCATTATTTACTAGGAAAATTAAAATTCAGACAAACTTTTTCTTTGTGTATTTATTAAATATTTAAAAGATATTTTTTCATTATAACCATAGAAAAAATTTTGAATGTCGCTATAAATAAATTTCACTCTTTAATACTTAGAGGTCAGTTATACAATTTTAAGATTTTTTTAAAGATTTAATTAAACTGTAATATTAAGTTTACTATTTAATTTGCATATGAATAATACTAAACACGTAGCAAATTAAAACAGAACTGTTTTAGTTTGAATTGTTTTAATTACAAGTTAATAGATATTTGTTAATAAATTTTTTTAAGAGGCTTAAAAATTTTGAATACTGTAAGTATGTTATGGAATTTAATATACCTTTAATCTTCAATTCCTAAACAAGACAATACTTTTTAAAAAATGATTGCAAATATTAAAATTACTTTTAATTAGAATACTTAAGTGGTACTACTGGTTTTAATTATGTAATATCTACTTACGCCGTTCGTAAATTATAATCAAATATGTACAGTTTATGTTGAAAACTCTTCATTTTCAATCCAAATTAATTATAATAAATTTGATAAAATTTTCAGATTTGCTATTTAAAATCTCGTAAATTTTTAAGTACAAAATGTTCTAAGCTTAAATTATAAGTTTCGTTATTTATTCAATAATGTTAAGTTTAATATCGTTCGAAGACTAAAATTTTATTATTGTACTCAGTAATTTTACAACTTGCTTTAGTTTCAAATTTTTTCCCGCCTATTCTCAATTCCAAATTTGTATTTAATTTTTAAAACATTGGAAATAAAGTATTAAGTAATATTAACATGAAATCAGATAAATTAAAATTTTGGTTATTCGATTTGTAACGAAAATTTGATTTATTGAAGTAATAAAATCTTATTTCAGACTAAAAATCGAATTTTTTTAGTTTAAATGAAATTCATATATTGCCATTCATCATACTTTTCATTGTTCCTAACGTCTTTTATGGAATAACTTTTCGACTGTCTTCCGATTCTTGTTTGAGGTCGTTAACCTTTTAAAAGATTTTAAAGAGAAATATTCTTCTGGATTCTTAGTCAGAAACAGGATTTAAAACTTGAATTTGCCGTCAATGCTTCAAGGATTGATTTTTAAGTCGTAGTAAAATGCAATAAGAATTAAAAATTGGATATTAATATATCGAATATAAATAAGTTCAATAAATAATCGTAATCTGACTCTTAATTAATTTCAGCATAACATCTGTTAAGTTTCTGAATCTACAGAATCTGAATTTAATTTAATGCTTCAAAGAATGTACTTTTCCTTGAACATTAATGCATTAACTGTTTTAACCTTGTGAATTAACATCTGCTTAATATTGACCTATAATCTTCTCTGCATTTTTTATAAACTAAGTTGTCTTACAAGATATCTTAAATATAAACGTGGGAGTAAGAGACAATGATTAGAATTATCAAAATAAATTAGTTTGCGATGTAGATTTCGAAAAAAGCGGTTAGTTTTAATGTAACAGTTAGCTGTGGAAATTTCCTAGAGGGAATTTTACAATTCGAAACATAATGAAAGGCGCATTGTTTTAACATAACTCTGAGAATTTACCAATGATATCTTTCTGAAATAGGACACATAATGACTACAGAGAATATTTTAAATATTTCAAAAGTTTATTGTGGAATGAACAGAAATTAAAATTTTTATTATAAATATTTCGCAATCGATTATGTACTTATTTTTGATTTCTCAACGCGCCTGTTTATTTTTATATTGAAATTTGAATAAAATCACTCATGGAGTTTAAAGAAAGATTTGATACATGCGAAATCTTTTGTTTGACTTAACATGAATTCAATTTATCATTGATTTAATTTTTGTTAGATTATATTTAACTTAGATTTCTTTTTTACCAAATGAAATTATGAATGAATTTTTACTTGGGTTAAAATTTAAATTCTTGTTGAAATATTAAGTGCCAATCGTTTTTTGCATTCAAATTTTCTTTCTTGATCAATATGGATTGAATTATTCATAAAATTTGTGGAAATAATTGGCACTCGTGTTTTATGATTTCTTAATAACTAACAACTAAGTAAAATGTATCGAAGATTTAATGGGACTTTGTAAAATATTATATTTTTATTTGCTCATAATTTTTCTTATCTTAAATTAAATATTCCTATATAGTATATTTAAAAATTATCTCTAAAATGTTTAGTTTTCCTATTTTTGCATATTATTGATACTAAGAATAACTTTATAAGTAATTTATTTATATTCTTTACTAAGTCATGCATACTTTAAATTCTAAATTTATCTATTAAAATTTCATAACTTTTGAATTTTATGAGCAATATTTATAAATATCCAGTTAAATATGTTCAATGAAATTAGTTTTATAGTTAAAACATTTGTTGACCATAGAGTATAATTTAGTAGCTATTATATTAATTTTTCGTAAATAGTTATTAAATGTTCCACCAAGAGTCATTTCATTTTCAACGTATTGAGGTTCTTTCGAATGTTACTGGACATATACTTTACGAGCAGCTTTCATTATCTAAATTGTGCAATTGAAAAAGCTGCGTCAGTCGTTTTATTTAAGGCTCAAATTTCCAACATTCCATTACAACTTTGATAAAAGCGCTAAATGGAAAGTACCATGGATACACAATACGAAAACATATAGCATGTGAAAATTTCCCACATCAAAAGGCGGTGGGTGGGAAGAAAAAAATTCTTGTGTTTCAGCCACTTTTCTTTTCTACCTCCATTCCAATGCTTTATATTCTCGTACTTGGGGTCACAAACAACAAAATTTCCCACATCTCAAGGTTAATGATGGAAACCGGTCTTCTCTCTCTTTCGACGTTTCTACCTCTCACCGAATTTACATAATCAATAGCATTCAGTTCGGATGAGGTTCTTCTAGAATTGTTCATTTTCGACTTCCATTTATCAAATGGAAAATGAATGCTGACGAGCAACTTCTTCCTATGTTTTATAACACAGGTGCTACGTTTTTTTCGAGAAAAATGTTGATGGCAGGTTGTTTCATTAAATTCATATTTGACGAGTTTATTAAGCAGACTATATAAAAAATGGCGATTGGCGACAACTTTGACTCCAGAATTTTTTGTGCTTATTGGATCCATTTGTATGCTTCAGTCGTTATTTCTTTGATTTTTAAAGCATTTTTAATCTTTATCAAAACTAAACTAATTCTTGATATTATTACAGCTTATACAATTCTATAAGAGGACAATAGTTGTCCTTATATTCTATAAGGACAAAAGTTCCGACAATAGTTGTCTGATTTTACGTATCGTAATCTATTTAATTTGAATATTATAAAGGGCGAAATGAGAAAGATAAAATAAAATTGAACTTTTGCACTTCATTCTCTCATAAGCGTTATGAAACTAACTTAGTAAACAAAGTTAAATTCACATATGTAAGCTTTATAAATAGTTTGGTTAATGTTTTTAAAAGTTAACTATTCGTTATATAAGTAAGTTAATCGAATTTTTAATTTTTTTTAATTTATACTACATGTTGATTCATGAATTTAATAATTAATAAAAGTGCTCTTTTTATAATATTTCATAAGGCACATATATATGCATAGTGTTCATTGGAGTTTCTTACTATACTATCACCCAACTCTGAACTTAGTTTTAATCGCTTCAAAATTTTTCATACATATAGGACAAATTGTTTTTAATAATTAATGTACACATTTGTGGTTTAGTTATGTAGTTGAATTAGCTGATTCAATTGATATACTTAACATGCCTAACATAGAAGCTATTGATGGATTTAATTAATATTTAAATTATTTGCACACATGTCAAAGTACTTAAAAATAATTGGTCAATTACACATACAAAATATTTAAGTTCGTACCTGTGTTTCTTTTTTAAATATTCGAACTAAAACTTTGGCACAAATACCTTTGGCTTAAATATGAGATATCGGTCGATAAATCAAGATATTTAATTACATACGTTGCTTGCTAATTTTCCGTCATCTCACATTAAATCCAGAAAATTTTAAAAAGTAATTAAATTCCAGAAAATATAAAATTTAAAATTAAAGTTCTCTCCTATGAGAATGTGTATACCAAGTATTAAAAACCTCTTGGCAACAATTATAAAAAATTAATAAATCATCAATGCTGCATTTAATATCTTTCATTTTAATTTCGCTATGAAATCAAATTTCTTTGACAATGCGATTAAGAGAATATTTATACATAAATAATAAAATATGACTTTACTACTAGTTAAATAATTAATGCTCGGGGCAGGAGTTCAACAGTTCATTGGCTCGATTCCCCTCTGGGATGGGGATGTTTCTAGATCTTTAAAGTCTACTTTAAACTAGATCTCGGTTGAGTTAGCCCTGATAGACAGACTAAGCTACTTAAAATAGACTTTTAATACTGTATAGACGTATAAATGCAATGTAGTTTAGAAAATATACTGCCATTCTGTATTCTAATAAAATCTTATTTTTTAGAATTTTATTTTTCAATTTTTTTTAATTTGTTAAAATTTAATACTTGATATAATTGTGGAATTTAATCATGCTATACAGCTTTAACAATTTTTTTTTTCTAAAAAAAAAATTACCTAGTATTGAATCAGCCATTGTAAATTGTATGTAGTGAGATTTGAGTGAAATAATTTTCATGTCATGTTGTGATACATCGTAACCAAAACAAATGTAGTACACATAATAAACTAGACGCACCAATAATTATACTTCGAAATAATGACGTTACTATGCTTTTTTTTTACTATTTTTTTTTTGCTGTAGGGACAAGAAAAAAAGTCTTAGAAATTTTTAATTTTCATGAAATCTTCTTGCATTTTAAATGTACTTTTATTTTGAAAACTATTACATTTTTTCGATTCGTATCTTTTAAAATTTTCATACTTTATTTTTACAGAATTAAAATACTGCTCAAAATAATTACATGAGCTAAAAATTTTCAGTTACTAATTCACAGGACTAAAATTAAAAACGGATGCAGAATTTTCAGCGTTATTATAAATATCCTGATATTTTATCGAAAATAAAATTTGTATTATGTATTTAATATCTTGATATTTTCTTTCTCAAGCGTAGCTTATTTTTGTAGAAGTTTATTCTGAAAAATTAATTGTAATTTTATTTTAGCAGATTTCAGTTTAATAGATATAAATGAATTTATAAATCTCAATGTATAATTTTTAGCATTAAGAATGTATTTGCTTTAAGGTTTTCGGTCAGAAATATTTTTTTCACAATTATATATTGCTTTTTTCACTTCTAAGAATATATGTAATGCAATGATCATTTATATAATGTTTTGTTTTTTTCTAAAAAGGTACCTTTGAATTTTTGTTTGTATACAAGGAAAAAGGATTGTTTTAACAAGAAATATGTAAGAATTAAAAAAAAATTTTTTGAGTATTTTTGTCAAGCACTGAAAGATCTTTTACGATATTTTGTTGTGGCACGACTCAGTTTTCGAGGTGCAATTCATTTTATGAAAACAATTTAAAATGCTAATATTTTGTGTTCGTGTATTTTTATGTTACGATGAAGGCTGTACTTGAAAATAATATAACTAATTTGAATTAAAGAAAGTATAATTCAAATTGAGCATTGTTAAAAACTTTTTTAATATGTATTCAGTGCACATATGCTATTGGAAACCTGGAAAATGTCTGGAAACCGGTAAAACAATGAAATTGATTTAAAAGTTTTTCCCTTAGAATTTCAAAAAATTAACTGGTTTGCTCATAAATTTTATAGATACCCGTACTGATTTTAGGTACTTTTTAATCAAGTTTACATGAATTTCAGATTCACATATAAGTTATCCTTAATAAACTTTCATTATATATAAATGAATTCAATATTTTTGATGTGACTAATGAAGTCATTTCTGCAAAATTGACTGAACTTCATCGAACTATAGAATGAAACGAAATTTTATTTATGTATATCTTTATGTACTTATATAAAATTCTAATATTGTTTGATTTTAATTGATTTTTCGTGCATAGTATCAAGTTATGAAAATTTCTCTGTAGAATACAGAAATCTAGTTTTTATTTATTGATATTCATTTTTGTAAGTTTGTGGATTTATGAACATTGACTTCTGGCTCCTATTTGTTATCTAGCTGATAGCCAAATGATTACGCTCTTGTCTTCGGTTCAACAATTCATGAGTTCGAATCCCACCTCAAGATTGAGTGTTTTCAGGGATTCGGAATCCATTTAAACTAATACAGACAGCAAGAAATTGGTGAAGGCTGTAGCAGATTCAACGTTACCCAGGGTGCAGCACGAGGAGTGCTGTCACACTACAGCCCAAAATGCAAGGAGACTGTTTGCGAGCAAAACCAGACATGAGAAAATTTCTGCTGTTGGGAACTTGGCTGATGGAAAATCCTGGGCTTGTGCTTTGTGGGTGGTCAGCAGCGCTCGCCTTTCCCTCCTTCCTAGGATGCCGAGCTGGCAGCCGAATGATTAGCGCTCTTGCCTTCGGTTCAACAGTTCGTGGGTTCGATTCCCACCTTGGGTATGGATGTTTGTAGTGGTTAGGAATCCACTTTAAGCCGTCTGTCCCGGTCGTATTAGCCCTCGTGTGCAAAAAATGACCGTTGGGCGACAAACATTGTTCTGTTTTTTTGTTTCCTCCTTCCTAGGATGAAGGGTGTTGCTTGTCTTAAAATTATTACTGGACATGACTATTTGCAGGCCCATTTATATAAAATCAATGTGGCCAATTCACCTCTTTGTGTGCCCTGTGACACATAACCTATGACTAGGGAGTATATCCTGAGCTGCCCCTGCCGAGCTGGCAGCCGAATGGTTAGCGCTCTTGCCTTCGGTTGAACAGTTCGTAGGTTCGATTCCCACCTTGGGCATGGATGTTTTTAGTGGTTCGGAATCCACTTTAAGCCGTAGGTCCCGGTCTAATTAGCCCTCGTGTGCAAAAAATGACCGTTGAGCCACAAACCAAACCTAACCTTAGCTGCCCCTCTCTTTCTCTCGTTCGTTCCAGTTATGACTTTCGAGCCCTCTGGAGCTACTTCGGTGTTGTACTGGACTGCAAAATGCATCATGTCTGAAAAGAAGATAGCGCGTAATAAAAATTTTAAACTGTAGGTATGGTCTAATTAGCGTTCGTTGAGCAGTTACCATGGGTGCAATGGTCTGGAGAAAATTTCCTCCCCCTTCAGATCAATTTCAAAATTGAAGGAGTGGATCCTCTGGTGGAGCCATCTATCGGAGGATTTGAAGAGCACAGTCGTACTTTTACCTTTTGTGGTGCTCTGATTAAACGAAAGACGTATCCTACTGACTTAATTTCGCATATCGCCAAGGCATAGCGAGTTTGGCTTGTCCAAGTGTCATAGGTAACAACACAACAGTATTCGTATGCAAGAAATGGTTGTTGACAAAGAAATTAATTTGCTGGGGATTCAAAATATTAGTACTCCTGATTATTGAGTTTACTTTTTGAAAAACTAAAAATCTCAGTGTCCATATGTAATTACCATTTTTTGTCATAGCTGCTCGTTACTTAGTAATTGTTCAACTGCACTAATCCAGGATCATCTTTTCCCTAAGCAGGATTTAACGACGACCTTGGCAGGGATAGAGCATGATCTCATATCGTCCCCATTAGCATTTACAGTGCCGTAAACAATTTCGAGGATTGAAGGTTGCAACGAAACAAGTGTCGGATATATCTCCGCGTTGAAGTGTCTGCCATCGAAGAAAAAAGTGTTTTGTACCTTCGTCTTCCCCGACACACGTGAGTGAAATTCCAAGTGCGGAAGCTCTTTCTGGGCACTGGACCTTGATGCAGAACGTCCTCCCACGCTACAATCCTTCTGGAATAAACCCTACCTCATTCTCTTGCTCAAAAGATCTGTTTTGTTGTCAGGATAAGGCTCTGGTTCGGACTAACTATAGCCCTTGATAATAGACAGCTTAAGGACGAAATTGGAATTGTTTTTTGTTCTTTTGCCGTCAAAATGTGCAATTCGTTTTTGTAGACTGCGAAACAAAGGTGTTCTGTTATCCAAATTGATTATGTTTGACGTTTTAACCCAGTAATTTCAATGCGGAATACATTATGAAAAAAAGACTATAATAAAGGGGTGTACGTGTGTTAAATGCTACCGGTTTTTTTTTAAACTAAAGCTCATAAAATTGACGGATTATATTCCAAAAACTTAAACATTGTCAGGTTGTATTTTCTTACTCAATATTATAATTCATGTTTTGTTTGCTTCTCTCATAAAATTCAAAATTACACAATTTATTTAGTTTTATGATTTAGGAGAATCAAAATTATTTAACAATAAAATTATCAAGTTTTATATTTAAGTAGATAAAATCAAAACAGTTTTATCCAGTTAAGATCAAATTTAACACATGTAAAGAGCTAAGTTTTACGTAGCCGAATCATTTACGTCGATAAATTTTCTTTATAGTTCTTAGTTTCAGATTGAAAATATCCTAGTTCTCAAATAATTCATTAGGGTGAATTATGAATAATAGACTGTGTTACACAAAAACCTAACCATTAAATAACCGAACCATATTTATTGGAAGCTATTGTAATTATAATGTCCGAATTGTCAAGACAATTTATGTAATTCTTTTATAAAAATTTAAACTCATTGATAAGCAACTGATCTTGATATGAAAGGGCAATAAGAACTTTATTTTAACTTATTCTTATCGCTTTGTCTTTAACTTGTACTGTTGTGTAATTTATAAATAACTCTCTTTAAATATTCGCTTAATATTTCAAGGTCTATAGTTATTATAAATATATTTATTATAAAATATATACATTTATATATATAACGAAAATTATTTAAAAAGTTAAACAATTGCTTAAATATTCTTTTGAAATTATTTCAGATTTATATGCTATTAAGAAAACTTGTAATTTAAGTTTATTTTCCAATTTTTCCAATATTCTAAAATTTTTAGATTCAGTAATTAGTTTTAAAATTATGCGAATTAATTTATGAAGTAGCTAAGTTAGAAGCCTCTATTTTTGTTAATAAATATTAAATGCAGTTCTCAAATCTTAAAAAAATCTTTCGGAGAATAAACTATGCTAATATTCTCTAAGGATTGAATAAAACATTTTTTAACAGAATTAAATAAAATATTCATTCAGACAATCATAAATAATTCAGGGAAAATGACTTTCACTACTTTATTTCCATATCATTTTAATATTTTGTTTCTTATAAAAAGTCTTAACGTGATTTCAGATTTCTTATTTTGAAGATTTTGAACTTTTTATAATGTTAATAAATTTTTATATATATAATTAGCTTTTTATAAATTAATGCTAAAGTTATATATAATATATATATATATATATATATATATATATATATATATATATATATATATATAAATATTAATATATAATATTAACATATATATATATATATATATATATATATATATGTATATATATATATATATATTAATATGAAAGCATTTAATCGATGCAATCTAATAAAACTTGTGATAAGCTTTATGCTAAAAATCGAAGCTATGAATTAAAAACCAGGTATAAATTTTTCAATGAGCACCATTCATTCATTAGGTCACTTATTTTGTAGTTTTTAGTTTGCTGTTTATATATTTTTTTTCATGGAAAAGCATCACCGAGCGTGCAGCTGAATGGTTATTGCTCTGTTCTTTAGTTCAATAGTTTGGAGGCTCGAACCCCATCTTGGGTATGGGTGATCGTAGTTTGTAATCCACTTTAAATAATAGACCTTGTTCTAATTAGTCTTCGTGGGTAAAAAAAAATGATCGTTGAGCTACAAACAAAATAAACCATGGAAAGTACATCAGTACTTTCCTTTTATAAGTATTACAAAATATCTTGGTTCTAAGGATTATATCCTAGGTCTCTCTCTTTATTGTTCAGCTCTGAAAGACGATATTGAGCAAAGTACGTTCAAATTACTCTTTAGACCAAGAATTCTGATATGCATTTTCATTAGTTTTTCTCATCACCAGAGTGATCTCGTTGGCTAGCCGAGCTGGCAGCCGAATTGTTAGCGCTCTTGCCTTCGATTCAACAGTTAGTGGGTTCGAATCCCACCTTTGGCATGGATGTTTGTAGAGGTTCGGAATCCACTTTAAACCGTAAGTCCCGGTGTAATTTGCCCTCGTGTGCAAAAAATGACCGTTGAGTGACTAACAAACCACAAACCAAACCAAGATCTAGTTGACTAGGGTATCATGTTCATTATTGGAAGGAAGTGAGTTCGAATCTCGGCCGACCGAAGATCCATCATATTCGCTAAAAGTTAGGCCACGTTAAAACTGGGTGTGGTTGCAATGTCCTCTAAGTGAAATGATATCTCTGCGGGTGCCAGGCCATGTATTGGGGGTCTTCTGCTCGGTCCCTGCTTCAAAATCACGAAGACTCCACCCGGCTGCTCCTATCTAACTGGCAGAGCCCAATTCAGGGCTAGGTACAGGGAAGCATGCTGGTGCAACATCACACCTGCGATGGAATTTGATAAAGTTTGCAAATTTGCCTGTATTAAGCCAATTTCTAAATCAAATCTAAAATGATTTTGGAATGTAGAAACCTTCTTATAGAACTGGCAACTAGAAACAAGGTGATCCTTGTATGGGTGCCAGTGCACAAAGGTATCGATGGTAATGAAAGGGCTGATGAACTTGCTAAACAAGGATCGTCTTTTGCTCCCATCGGTGCAGAACCTTTTTGTGGGATCACTTTGAAGACCGCAAAAACCAATGTTCTTAGATGGGAGAAACGGAAGATGTATGAAGCTTGGCTCAACACTCCTGGTCAAACCCACGCTACAAGTATGATCTGTGGATCATCGGCGAGGATTGCCTCTGAAATTCTAAGATGCTCTAGGCAGAAGATACGTTTAATCGTAGGCTTCATAACTGGGCTCTACTATTTCAGAAAACACCTCCATTTAAATGGGACAGCAAGACCCTATCTGCAGGAAATGTCATACGCAAGAGGAAACGGCAGAGCATATCATTTATGAATGCGAGGCTCTTACCCTCCCTAGATTAACTTCTTTAGGCATCATCCATACTAGAGAGTGACACCTAGACTCCATGAAAGGGTTATCGGACTTTACTAATAAAGTGGGTGACCCAAGCAACTGGAACTAGGAAACAATGGGTTTGGAGTTAATGGTACAAAATGCTGATAAAAGTATAGGTGCCCAGGACATACAAAACCAACTCTAAGAAGAAGCATATTTCTAACTTTGCCTACATTCCCAATTTTTGCTTAATTTTTCCTATCAGTAGAGTTTATCTGCATTTCGGTAAATTTTATTCAGGAATATAATTCGATTAGAATTCGGTTATTCCAAAATCTAACATCTTCTAACTTAAGATTTATTTTTCGTTTAAATGAATGTTCTTATTAGTACTTTTATATAATTACTTTAAACTAAACTTCTGAGTGAAACCGGAAACGTTATTACGATAAATTAATTTTTGTTAAAACTTCAGTTGCAATATAACCGCAAAGGTGTAATTGTGTTTATTTCTATCGTTTAAAAAGACCACATCCCTTTTCCAATCCGTGTATGATTCATGAAAACAAAACATTACTATGATTTCATCACTAGTTTCATTGGTTTCTCATCATTATTTCTCTTCATTAGTTAGAAAAAAATTTTATACGTAGTGATTTAAACAATCATTTAAACCCTTAAACATTGTATTAATCTTATTCATTTTAAACTAAACATGTTTTTTCGGGTGCGAAACTTAGTTATGGTCTCGGTAGCATTTTTAAGCCGAACTGTCAACCGAATATTTAATACACTGGTCTTCGGTTGAACAATATATGTGTTCGATTCCAGTCTCTGGTCTGGATGTTTATATGGATTCAGAAACTTTTGAGCCTGTCTAATTAGCTGTCAACAAAAAATGATCATTTAGAGACAAACGAATCAATCGACAGGATGTAAGCACAATTTCGATCTGATTTTGTAAAAATTTATCAATTTTGGAAGTATTTATTCAGTATCGAATTTAAATAAGTTAGTAGTTGAAGAATAATTTAAAAATAAATTTAAAATTGTGACTGATAATTTAAATTTTATGTTAAATACTTTATTTTGTAAATTTATATTTTAAATATGTTCAGAATTCAACATTTTTATTATCGTATTCCCAAGTTCCTAGGTTCAATTCTTACCTCCCAGTTGAATACTTGTAGTGGTTTTAAATCCATTGTGTAAATCTATTTACATGTTGGGACTTAAAATCTCCCCTGTGAAAAGCATATGACAAAACAATGCGCTTAAAATATATAATTTTAAACAATCGTACTGCTGATCAGATATACTGAGTATTTTCAGATTTGTTTTACGTAATTATTAGCAATTGAAGAAAAGTCTTTTTTATAGTACTATTGTTATTCTGATAAAATGCTTTGGATTCCAAGCCAGCATTTTTAGAACCTCTAAAGTCAATATAAAGAGCAAAACTTTCAAATCATGTATTATTTCTCTTTAATTATAAGAAAAATCTTTTAGTTTAGGCAAAATCTTTGTAAAACTATATCCGTAATAGTTTAGACTTCTTTCGGAAAACAATGTCCGCTGACCTTTTACTAGAATTTGCGCTTTTTTAAAAAAAGGTTTGGCCATAATGATCATTTGAAAAAATTATCTACTATTTTGTCTGATAATTATTGTTGAAAAGAGATAACAAGAAGTGTTATGTAGGCAAAAATATTTTTTTTATGCATTGAGATGGAGAAGAATATTGAAAGAGTAAAAATTTCAGGACATTCTTAACATCGCTTAAAATGCGCATTTTTATACATATAAAAATATGCTCATATAACTTATCTTGCATTTAAGATCTCAAGATAAATTATATGAGCATGTTCTTTTATGATTATTTTGAATTTTATCAAAAAAGCAATATAATCCCAGAAAATTATTTCTTAAACTGATAGTTTATCATCGCTGGTTTTCCGCTAAAGCGGTTTGTGGGTTCGATTCTTACCTCTAATGTTCCGATGAAGTGATTGCTTTGCACACGAACAGTTCAAAGTTCGTAGTTTCCACCTCGATCTTGAGTGCAGATGTTTGTATCGGTTCGGAATCCACTTTAAACAGTATGCTGTATTCTAATCAGCCCTCGTGAGACAAGATGTACTTTGAACCCAGCCTTAGTGTAGAATTTTGTGGGGATCTAATTTATAAAAGGAATTCCATTTGAACTAATCCTAACCTGCAATAAATTATAGAATAGTCAATATTTAAAAATAAATCCATGTTCACCTAAAATTTTGACTGATATCGGGAGATTTCGTCTGAGATCGATCGAAAAAATTCCAGTAACTTCTAAAAATAATATCGAATTAGCTTCCAGTTTACAATTCATGACTATTATGTATGAATATATGTTTTTGAATCTATTAATACGTATTTTGATAATTGTGAATTGTGTATCTATTTAATAGTTACATTAAAGTAATAAATTTTTTATTCCAAAAGGCTGAGATATACCAATCGAATTGTATGCATGGTGCTTTTAATTCAGCAGTTTATGACTTCGAATTTTACCTGTAGTTTGGGCCGAGCTGACAGCCGAATAGTTAGCGCTCTTCCATTCAGTTCAACAGTTCTTGGGTTCGAATCCCACCTTGGGCATGGATGTTTGTAGTGGTTCGGAATCCACTTTAAACCGTAGGTCCCGGTCTAATTAGCCCACGTTTTGAAAAAATGACTGTTGAGCGACAAACAAATTATCTGTAGTTAGGATGTATGCAATGTTTCCAAATATATTTTATTACATAAACTGTAGGTCTAATTATTCTTGGTATGGAAAAAGACTGTTAAGTTAAAAACTAAATCTACTATATATATATATATATATATATATATATATATATATATATATATATATATATATATAAATTTTTAGTCTGATTGCAGATCTATGGGTAGCACAATGATTTTCAGTTGAACAGTTTTTAGGTTTGATTCCCACCTTGGGCCATTCATTCATTCTAAAATGTTTTTGTAGTTCGCAAGTCCACTTTAAACTGTCTGGCTTCAATCCAATTAGCCCTTGTGTCCAAAAAGTGACCATCGAGTGACAACCCACCAGCTGTAATTAACATAGTGTTTAGATAAAATTTTCAATTTATCCACCTTGGGGTCATGGATGTTTGTAGTGCCTCGGAATCCACTTTAACCGGAACATCCCGGTCTAATTAGCCATCCTGAGCGAAAGATGACCATTGGGTGACAAAACAAAAGTCAACAGTTGGAAATATAATTCTTACCTCGTGAACGTGCCAGCAGTTGGTTTGTACTCTGGTTTTCAGCATAACAGTTCATTCATTCATTGTCTTGTGCCAGCTAGCTGGAAACAAGGGGTGCTCTGCTCCACTTTTTCAACTGAACCCTATTTTGGTGTGGAGTCCGACTTCCTCAGTACACACACGCCATAGGGACCCGTTTATAGGGTAGGCAACCATTCACATCTCATTCATGCAAGGAAAGGACAAAGACAGGATAGAGAAAGTACATCTATGCCCGAACCGGGATTCGAACCCAGGACCTTATCCGTAGTCAGGCACGCTGACCACTAGACAAGTTGGTCGGCAGCTTAACAGTTGCTAGTTTTAAATCTTACCTTAAGCAAAATATACGCGATGGCTTGGAATCAATCCACTTTAAATTGTCAATGGCTGTAAATTAAATTCTCTTGTGCAAAAAAAGTAATGTCAAATCAAATACATCTCGTATTCATTTGCAACCATTCGGAACATGCCTTAAAGCGTTGGTCAATCAACTTACCCTTTCTATTCTAACAGATAAGCCTATATCGACAAACCAATCACAATCATGAGGAAGTTCCAAAGGATTGACTTGAATTTGCTCTTGTCTAACAGCAAGACAATGGTCTTCGGTCTAGGTTCGATTCCTTCCACTCTTGTGTTGGATCGAACCTAGAACATGTCCAACGTCCAACACAACTTGTGTTGGATGTTGTGCTTCTCTTCCTAGTGCATGCACATTTGACGAGGTAGGGTGAGGTGACTTGGGAAATGAAATAAATTTCAAAGGTGTTTATTAAAATACCTTACAACAACCTTTGGCTCTTAAATTGTCTACTACGTGCTGTCAAAAGCATCTACTTTGACAAATGTGTGTACAGAAAATGCCACAATGTTGCTCCCTCTTTACCGGAGGTTGGAATCCATTTCGTAATCTTCCACGCTAAAGAATTTAAATTTATGATTGTAAAAAGGTATCCCAAACAAATATGTTGTAAATAATTATCACTTTCGATCTTAACCATTGTTGAAAAAGGGGACATAAATGTAGGCATATATTCGGGGTGTGTGCTTGGGAATTTTCCAGATTCCCTTAGGATGTGTGACTATGGCCTGCTCTTTATGAAAGAGTCCTGAGCGGAAAGGTGCGGTGACAAAATACATGAACTGGAACGTTTTTGAAAATGCCTCATTTAGCGATATTTTTATTTTGTAGAAAATTTCGTATTCAACTGAAATAAAATGAGAAACTCTTTTTGTTTCATAATTTCAAGGATTTTTCAGAAAAGATTCTTTTGAAAATTACAAAATATTTTCATATTTCTTTTTTTGTTATTTTTATCAGTAGTTTGTTGTAACATTGATCCTAAATAAAAATTTCATTTCTATTTGAAACTAAGCATATTTTGTTAAGAATGTTTTGATTATACATTAAATATATTTACTTCCCCATAATCGCTGTTTCGAACATTAAATGGAAATCCCTATTGACATTCATTAGAAATGGAATTTCCACTTTTGTGTATTACATTTATTTTGATTAGCGAATTGCATAAAAATTAAATTCCGAGAAGAAATGTATAAATTTATATAATTAAATATCTGAATAAATACCTTTTCTACGTTAAATGTTTCAAGAATTGATGAGACTGATATTTTCATGTTTAATGCAAATCAAGAAATATGTCAAATTTTAGTTACTTTTAATTCTGAAACTGTATCTTGATTAGATGTTCAATTATACTATTTTTCAAGCTTTACTTAGCGAAATTTTGTATAATTGGAATCGACAACCGCTTATTTCTAATTTTGAGTTCAATGTGACTAACATCACGTTTCCATAAAAATAATAAACTATTCTGCATGATATAATAAATGAAATTAAATTTTCCTATTAACAGAAATTCATCGTAATTTTGATATTCTATTAAATTTGATCATTTCTTACGATTCCATCAATTTAATAATTAAATTCACAATCTGTTTCTTGATTTTTAATTAATCTTTGCTTAGCATTTTTAATTACAGAGGGATGTTCTATTAATAAGCATAATGATTAGGTAACTTAGATGGAGAAAATATTTGATAGATTAAATAATTTATTCCTTAAATACATTTTTTGTTTACCAAATTGTTTTAAAACTGTTCGTTGCATAGTAATTTTTTAAAGCTTTGAAACTTTAAAAAAAATAAAATTAAAATAACACGGTACAGATTTACAAAGCTAAAAGAATTCTTGTTAATTTAATAATTTTTTAAGCTTTAATTTTTTACACACAAATTTTGTAAAATTGTCGATTATATATCGTGATACAATGTTAAAAATTACTTAATATAACAGAATTACTTTATAAAACGATTAAATGTTTTTGCATAGTTAACATGCATTGATATAGCACTATAAGAAATATTTAAAATTTCACATGAGCCATTATTTTTCTATTTTTTTCTTACTTCACAATACTAAATAATTCAGAACAAATTTTAATGCTGCACCTTTAAAATATGTTTGAATATGAAAGATCCGTATTTATAAAACATTATTTTAAATTTAAAATATATTTAACAATAAAAATTTAAATTGTGTCCTAGCCTAACCATAAAGTAGATGTTTTGTCTTTTTTTATTTTTATTTATTTATTTTTAGTGTGTTTAATGTAGGAAGCAATATTGCTAAAGATTTGAAAATTAATTTCTTAGAACATTAGGTATTTTTCACAATTTTGGAAACTTTTTTGCAAACGAAAAAAATAATTAAAAAATACTTTTTTATTAGTCAAAATCAAGGATTTTTTTCTCATCGCCGACAACACTCAGACATTCGCTGATGAATTTCGCCTTGTCTGCTGCCGCTCAAAGAATGTGATTTGAAGGCAGGAAACAAATTCGTCGACAAATCAGATTTACGAAGACCTCTCAATACGATGTGACAGAAATGAAACATTATCTGACGTCATAGATATTTTAAACCAATGAGAATTAAGTGGTGTAATCATGATATCAACTGGAATGAAAAAACAACCACTTTATTGTTAATACAAATATTTAATATTTCAACTATCTTTATTAACATCGGAAATAAATATTCTAATACTTGTTATTAAAATATTATTTTCATTAAATTTTCATTAGCTTAAAAATATTGCACATTATGATTAATCCAAATCTTAGATTGTTTTTCTTACAAATTGATAATTTTTACCAATGATTAAATTTCAAATCCTTGCTTTTCATGAAATTGTTCAATATTTGTTTATGAAATTTCTTCTGTTTTAACTTCTCTTTTAAATATTCATAATCAAAAATGTCAGTTTTTCTATTTTTTTTTCCTAAAATATTAACTATGGACCTGATCGAGAAACTCGGAGGCAACTTCGAAAGAAATCTTGCGAAGTTGTATGAAAAATTATTCACGTACCTCTGCTCTACAGACCAGAACATTAGGATAATAGGAAAAAAATATTCCACTTGATGAACACACGTCGTTGGAAATTTACCTAAGTTGATGCACGTCACGTGACCGATGCAATAAAGAACAGTTTCAGATTCATAAAGTTATGCTGTCACGCAGCATAGCCGAAACAATGAAGAGGCTATAGCTTTATCAGCGAGGTTCGTTTCTATAGTTCAGTAAACTATAGGACTTTGCGAACGAAAAAGAAACAATAAAAATTAGACGATCAAAACCATTCGCACATTTGTAAAAACTTCCTCAAGTAATCGTTTATTGGATTATTGGCGTAAATTATATTATTGGCGTAGTTTGGATTGGCGTAAACGTGAATATTAAATATCAAACTAGCGTTTGTTGATTTCTTAGTCCCATTATTAACAATTTTAATTTTTATTTGATTTCCTGTTTTTTCTCTAGAGTTAATTTTGTTATTAAAAATCAGATTTTTAGAATCTTGTTAGAATCTCTGTTGCTTTTCTATTCCTGATGTGTTTGGTAGAATTGGATGGCATAAGATATCAAATCGTGAAGATCTCGTAGAATTTTTTTAGTATCATAATTAATAGATATTTCCACGGATTTGCGATTTTTCCTGGGTCTAGTAATAAAATACCGAATTTCTAGCTTCGGTTACAGTTTGTATTGGTTCTCATGTTCATTTCTGATTTATTTGTGGTAGAATAAGGTGATATTTAAAAATGGTAATTTTGCATTATTTTCTACATACAGGGCTGGCAGTTGAATGCCCAGCACTCTGGCTTTTGGTTCAATAGTTTTTGGGTTCGAATCACGCCATGGGCTTAGATGTTTCTAGTGTTTGATTCCACTTTAATAAGGTAGTTTTCGGTCTAATTAATCTTCATGTAGAAAATAACCATTGAGTGGAAATAGCCTTGCAGCCTAAGAAATTTTAAATTGTATCCTTTGAATCCATTTTTTTTATTACTTTTACATTGATTAAATTTTGTAATTTTTTTGACTGGAAATGAAAGGTATGCAATTGTCGCATTGAATTTATTTTATTTATAAGTGCACAATGAGGTGAAAAGGTTATTTTTTATATGCCTATACTTATAATTCCTATGCATTATTTAATAATTCGGAAATAATAAAATGAATTTTTATATTAAGAAAATTGTTTTTATTTTGACTTAAAATTTTATTAATATATTTTTAATGCCATTTATTGTTTGAAAAGAAGAAATTATGTATTAAAAAAATCTGTCGATTTTATTTTGTTGATCATTTTATAAATCATTAAATAAAAAAAACTGCCTTATATAAACCTTTACTAACTCATATAATAGAGTTGCAGCTGAACTTTTCAGTATCGTGCTTAATATTTAAATGCAACTCGGTGAGTTCAATGTCATGACAAGGTAAATTTTTTTAAGATTTTTGCCATGCTATCTGTTTAAGAAAGTTACTCTTTGGCGTTCAATGCATCTGCTTGTAAGTTCAATTCCAACTTAAACATGGATGTTTGTATGTCTTAGAATCCATTTAAACTGGAGGGAATATTCCAATTAGCACACGCGCCGAGCTGGCAGCCGAATGGTTAGCGCTCTTGCCTTCGGTTCAACAGTTCGTGGGTTCGAATCCCACCTTGGGCATGGATAATTGTAGTGGTTCGGAATCCACTTTAAACCGTAAGTCCCGGTCTAATTAGCCTTCGTGTGCAAAAAATGACAGTTGAGCGACAAAGAAACCAAACCAATTAGCACACGTGGCAAAAGAGGCAACAGTGACGATAAACCAAACCAAATTGAGAAATTGTTGTCTGTAGTATTACGATGATATTTGTATCGGTTATAGTAAAAATTAGCAAATATGTATGTGATATTGAAACTTATTTTATGAAAGTCCCGTTTAATGCTATTTAAACGATACTGTAAACGTTTCTTGATTTTCGAATGGTGAAGAAATACCTGGTGAGTACATATTCTACATGTAAATTAGATCTTACATTTTATAAATTTTTAATAAATGAAAACGATTTAACAATTCATTCATCAATGGAAAACTAAGAACGTGTTGAAATATATTTAACCAATGTCTAAAAAGATTAATAGCTCTTAACACACAGTTTGTTATTGAATAAAGTAAGATTTTTTTTATTCTAAACATTAAATTTTAAGTAAAAAAATACTGAATGTACTTGAATAGGAATGTGCTCTTGAAATCTTAATTTTCTAGCTTTTTATAATTGGTCCTGAAAATAATTATTTAAAATAGTGGTAGTTTTTGATATAAAAAGAAATACGAGTACTTATTAATATTACTTTTTATTTAGCCACATGTTATATAACTTGGAAAATATTCTTATTTTACATTAGACTGATGAAAAGCAAGGTAAACAATTCTAATGTAAATTTTTATGCCAACAGAAATAGGTTTTAAATTAATAATAAAATTCTCTATATATTTTTCATGTTATAGTTTTAACAGGTATTTCACATGAATGATTTCCTTATCAGTTATAAAAGCCATATTTTTTTATCTGCTGAATTCACACAACTTGTGAAGGAAAACTTTTTGTTTGACAAAAATCAAATGTATGCTTAAAGTGTTGCGCCTAGTGGTTAGGGTTGGCCTTCCGTCCGGAAAGTCTGGGTTCGATTCCCGGTGCCGCCAAAGACCAAGTACGTGCTCATTAAATCTGTGGAATCAAAAGTCCTGTGGTCGATCTTTGAGCAGTTATCATGGGTGTAATGGTCTAGAGAAAATTTCCTCCTATTCCAGATTATAGTCAAAATTGAGGGAGTGGATCTTGTGGTGGTGCCATCTATCGGAGGAATCTTAGAGCAAAGTCGTACTTTCACATATTTTATCGAAATGATTTTATTCGCGATTTTTACTTTAGTCCCTTTCTTAATCTCTTAATAAAAAGTAATCGCCGAACTAAAATAAAATTGCCTGTTTTCAGTTATGATAATTTGAAATGATTATTGATGTTATGCAGTTAGAAAGACGCGAATTTAGAAAATTGCTTTTTCAATAAATTTAATCAGCGCTTGAGGCTTTGTTTTCCAATATATTTTTAAGCAATGCTTTTCGAGAAACGTAATATTTGAAGAAAATTGATTGTATGATGAATTATTTCCGTAGGATCGGAAAACGCGTTTGAAAAATGATCCTTCAGTCTGTATCCTGTTTGTTTATGAAACAATCGTGTTGCTAACCAATTTTGCGAAAATGAATTTGTGTTCTTAATTTCATGTAAATTACTAAATAAGCGATGTTAACTTCGATATTTGTTATGGGTAATAGAAAATGTATTACCGACTTTCTTGTGATTTAGTGATAAGATTATTTATAAATTTAAATAAATTCATTTTTTAAATTGCATATGGAATTTTAAAATTTGATACAAATATTTTAACTTTATGATGAAAAATTTCCTTTTTGAATTATAAAGACATTTAATACATAAAATTTATTAATTACCTATTGCATAAAATTTATTGATGTTATATTGCAATATTTTTAAATCTGAAAATGAAATATGGCATTAATGATTCAATAAAATAACACGTGATAAATCCAAATCGCATTTTATAATAAATCGAATTATTATAATCCTTACTTTTAATTCTGATCTAGTATAAGAAAAATAAAATTTCTGGCTATATCGCGCAAAAATATTTTTTCAAAAAAAAAGACCGTTGAGCGTCAACCAAACCAAAATTCTGAGACTCTAATATTTTCATTCTAATTGTAGTATAAAGATTATGTTAAAAATTTTATTTGAAGTTTTTCAAAAAAGGTTTTTCCTTACCAATGAACAAAAGTTATAAATTTGATTCTCTGAGGATTTAATACTATTAAAACATTTACACCGTCTGAGAAATAAAATTTTCGTTAATTTATTGTAAATATTGAGCGTGTTGTGTTTGCTCATGTGAACGGCGATCATGATTATACGAACAAGTTATTTAAATGTGAAAATTGTTAATTTCTGTGAAAAAAATCATTTTTTTTTATTTCTTCCATTAAATTGATATACACCCGACACGTACTAATTAAGTTTAATTAAAAAATGTACACGATTCCAGTATATCGCCGTCTCTTAATTTTTCGGCTGACCTGGGTGAGAATAGTAAGTGCTCTGGTCAATTGTCCGTGGGTTAGATTCTCACTTAAGACTTGGTTGTTTTTAATGATTTAAAATCCACTTTTAACAGTAATTCTCTCTAATTCTCCTTTCTAAAGAAGTCCATTAAGGGCAAACAAAGTTCTTTAACTTCTAATTTGTTTCACTTCCTATTTTTCTGACATTTTAAATTTTTTTCCAAAGATTCATGTTTTGGGTATGTATGTATCATGTTTCGATGATAAAACTTGCGAAAATTCGGATAAAATTTGAAGTTTTAACTAGCATATATTTTTATTACCTTTTTTTTCTCCCCTTGAAGAAAAATTATTTTTGTTTTCATTAAAAAAATCATGAAGCTTAACAAAGATCAAATGAACCAAGACAAATCGATTCAATTTTAATAATATACAAGAATTAATGTTTTTACTAAATATTTGAGTACCGAAAAATTTACTCGTTTAACATTTAATTGAAAATAACCTTTAAGCGTACAAATTAAAGTATGTTACAAAAAGGATGTTTAATTTTCTTAAGACCTTTGAGTCATACATCCAAGGCTATCTCTATGACTAAGTCATAGGTCGAAAAAACAAGCTACTCTCATATCACTGTATCTTAATTATATTTAAAATTTTATACAATAAATCATGAGTTAAACAAGTGAATTACTGTAAGAAATCTGAAGGTTATTTGCATCCAATCTTTAACAATAAAGTGTTTGTTTCTTTCGTTCCTGTTGAAATCATGATTACATCACTTTATTACAATTCTCATTGGTTTGAAATATCCATGACGTCAGATAACGTTTCATCTACGTCACACATCGTATTAAGATGGCGTCGTAAATCCAACTTTTCGACAAAATTGCTGCCTGCCTGCATTCTTCGAACGGCAGCCAACAAGGCGAAGTTCACCATCGAATGTGTGAGAATAGTGTCGAAGTTCATTTTGTTAATAAAACGATTTCTTATATAAGTACTAATCATCGGTTTGAGAAACCGTTTTCCATTGATTCAAGTCATTAACACGTTGACAATAGAACAAAAAAAAAGCAAAATGATAAAGATAAGTCAAAATTTCCACTTTATAGTAAGTTTAAATCGACAAGAACGATTTAAATTTTTAAAAATTTCGTTAATAGAATTCTAAATTAATAATTGCAATGTTTGTAAACAATCTATTTTAAATCTGAAGACTTATGCCTTGCTTTACACCAACATTAAATTTTAAATATTTCAAATTTACATAGTGAATTTATTTTTCTTCAGTGATTTATTTTCAGCTGTTGTCTTTCACTGTCTTCGATTCTGACTCGGATAATGATTGTCTTCAAAATTTGACTCCTATTTCTTCATTATATAAAACTTCAAAAATAGTCTAAATTTACAATTTCATTGTAAATGATACAACCAATAAAAATAAACAAATAATTGAGCTTAACAAAGCATGTCCATCTAAACTTTGTTTTTGAATGTGCATTTTTAATATTTGCTGTGTCCTGTCCACAAAATGCAATAGAAGTACAGTTATTTGTATGGCATTTTGCCAGTTAGCGCTCTTGCCTTCAGTTCAACAGTTTTTGGGTTCGAATCTTATAATGGTTCGAACTTCGATTTGGATTTTTTCCATTTTCTTCGATTTTTATAATAGTTCGAAATCCAATTTAAACAGGGTTTCCGTTTTAATTAGCGCTCGTGTACAAGGAAAAAACATTGAATGAGTATTCATCAGTTATCCATCAGTTACCTAAAATTGTGATTTTTTTATATTTTAAAACTCGTAAAATAATGTAATCAAACATTATGCTATGTTGTACTCAGTTTTTGTTTTAAAGTACTTTTCAAAATGTTCAATATTAAAATAAGTTTCGAAAGTATAAAACTTCGGCTTAACGAAGTAATATTTTTTTCGGAAAAATTATATAAAATAAAAAGTTACTTGAATATCATTGGTTCAGATAGTAAGTTTTTTCCCTTAAGATATGTTTTTGTAATTCAAAATTTCGTGCAAAACTTGATCTTTATACCATAATATGCAAGTCATTACTATAATCCTGAATTAGGAACTCTTACAAATGATCTATGACGTATATTAATTTCAGAATATATTAACTATGTTTCTTTGCCCTGAACTTTAAAGAGAATCTATTAATAAAACATCAAATGTTGCGAATATAGCAGAATGCCCTCATTTAAGGCGACAGGAACATCTGCCAAATTGCTCGCCGTAGCACGAACAGAGGAACAACTTGAGAACTGTCTAAAGGCATGTGGTTTCTCTTATTAAGCAATTTTTAAATGGTTTTCGCCTCACCTGTTTTGATTGACCCTTTAAGCGGAGGTGTTCTGTAATTCATTTCATACCTGGAAGAGATCTTTTCCTTGCAGACTTTGGGTGCTCACAGTGAGTGACTCACAATTTGGAAGATGTATGGCACCATCATCTGTTTGGAACCAATATCTCATGCTAATTGTTGAAAATTTACAAGGCTAGTTTTAAATTCTGACCATGTGTTAACTTTTCCTTTTAGTTAATTATTATTTTTGGCTCGCATTGAAATTGTTTATTATAAAAACTATGTAATATTAATAAAAAAATTATTCACTTTGAAGATTATTTGATAAAATTACGTTAAAAGTATTAACTGAAAAAAATTTCCGTTTCTGTGTAAACGATTAAAAAACGACTTAAATAAGGTAAAAACATTTGCCTAATCCATTTGAAATTCATTTACATAAACTTAAAGTTTTATTTAAGTGTTTGTTAAGCCATACATTTTTATTACATTTAACTGGAGGACGTTAACAGTGTTTTTTTTATCCTACGCCTGTCCTCTGCATCGTTGCCATTAATCGACGAGCAGCCCAACAAGTATAAAAACAGGAGTAAAGTCCTTTAGTAGCCTCAAAAGAGTTGCCAGTCATAAACTTTAAAACTTCAGGGCAGTTCTTGAGGTGAGCAGCATCCATATCATCATGATTGCACAATGGACAACGAGCAGAGTCCATCACACCTGTTCGATGCAGATGTCTTTGTAGATAGTCATGTCCAGTTGTCACCCGGAAACGAGCGACACCAACAGCTCGTGGTAAGGAGCCAAGGATTGTATTGTTCCCATCAAGCAGAGTTTTCCATTGCCTGTCCATAGCCGTATCAGCATAAAGGAAAACTCTGCCATCCTTTATTTTACTGAGGATTGTTGTTGTTACTTATGACACTTGGACAAGCCAAGCTCGCTGTGCCTTGGCAATACGAATTTAAGTCAATTGGGAGCGTCTTTCGTTTAATCAGAGCACCATAAAGGTGAAAGTACGACTTTTGCTCTTCAAATCCTCCGATAGATGGCAGCACCAGAGGATCTACCTCAATTTTGGCGTTGATCTGAAGGGGGAGTAAATTTCTCCAAACCATTGCACCCATGGTAACTGCTCAACGACCGACCACAGGATTTTCGATTCCACAGATTTAACGAGCACGTATATCGCATGTACTAGGTGGGTCTTTGGCGGCAATGGGAATCGAACCCCGTCCTTCCGGGTGGAAGACCGATACCCTAACCACTAGGCTACCACGGCCCTATTTTACTGAGGATTACACTTTCGATCTTACGCAAAGGCAAAGGGGGATTTGGCTGGATCATGAGAGAACTAGCTTTCGCAAATTAAATGTAAAAGTATTCTTCCCTCTTGAAAAATCAAGTAATTCCTAAATATTTTTCTGACCCTCGATAACTAACGTAATATCAATGTTCTACAACTATATACTTTCTGTAACAGCTGGATGGATATTTAATAAAGTATCGAGGGAAAGTTTTTAGATATGCAAAAGACTCAGTATCAGCTAAAATGCTTTCTAACTTGTGGCAGATACCGATCAAAAACAATCTATTTCTTTTTCGATAGCTTTCCAAATTGCCAATCAGTACAATTTCTTTTTATCCTCTTGTTATTAATTTTAACATTAGTATTTTTATGTGTAACATGCTTTCATAAATATTACATTAGTTTTTAATAGCCATTGAAAACAAAATTTTATGATTGTATGTTAATTTTAAAGCAATTTTTATATTTCATATCTAAATGTTTTTTGGGAAAACTTTGCTATTTTTTTAGCAGTGTTCATATTCTAAGCAATTATAATTCTGGTTGCTCTATCCTTCGGTTGAACAGTTCATGAGTCGAACCACACCTTTGGTTTGAATGCTTGTGGTTTGAAATCTGCTTAATGTTCGATTGAACAGTTCATGGGTTGAACCACACACCTTTGGTTTGAATGCTTGTGGTTTGAAATCTGCTTAATCTTCGATTGAACAGTTCATGGGTTGAACCACACACCTTTGGTTTGAATGCTTGTGGTTTGAAATCTGCTTAATCTTCGATTGAACAGTTCATGGGTTGAACCACACACCTTTGGTTTGAATGCTTGTGGTTTGAAATCTGCTTAATCTTCGATTGAACAGTTCATGGGTTGAACCACACACCTTTGGTTTGAATGCTTGTGGTTTGAAATCTGCATAATCTTTGATTGAATAGTTCATGGGTTGAACCACACACCTTTGGTTTGAATGCTTGTGGTTTGAAATCTGCTTAATCTTCGATTAAACAGTTCATGTGTTGAGTCCCACATTTGGTTTGAATGCTGCTTTTAACTGTTGAGCCTGGTCTAATTAGCCCTCGCGTGCAAAAATAATAGTTGAGCGACAAACAATACCAAACTAATTGTCCTTCATGTGCAAAGATGACAGCGAAAAATAAACTTAAGTATTTAATTCTCAAATATTTTGATTTTTATTACTGCAATAAATTAACCTTATTCTCTCTCTCTCTCTAAAGCATAATTTACAAACATTTAATGTTTATATCATTTCATATAAATTTATGAATGAGCAACAAACAGGAATGTTCTTTAGAAATATTTTTAAATGTGTTATTGATTACTGAAACAAACATTCGTTTTATTTAAATGAAACTTTAATTTTGATTGGATTTACTACTTATACAATGGTTACAATTTTCGCCATTTTTTTTCTTGTAAGTTTATGATCGAATCTTATAAGAAAGGTTTGATATTGATCCATTTTTTCATTAATTGTATTCTAAAATAATTTTCTTGTATTTGTAATGGATCGGAATCGATTATAACTGTAGATACCGGTTGAATTAACATTGTGCTACATATAATCTTAGGGTGACAAACAATCCAACTTGTAAAATCATAAATTCTTCAAAAAAATCTACACCAGATTTGCATCAAATATTTATTTTTTAACTAGCATTTTTTAAATATCTTCCAAAAAAATTACAATTGGTAAAAGAACTACTTACTGTTATTTGGACCAACATGATATTCAAGCGAAGTATCTATACTCACTATAACGTTACACGTGTATTTGAAAATTATGTTGCATAATTTTCTGCACATAATTTTGAAATTTATTTGCTCGTAGCTTTTAAAGTTGCGTGCATATTGCTTATGAAAAGAATTCGAAATTTGTGTAAAAATGAAAAAAATTGAATATTAAAATTATATTTGGTGAGATAGCAACAGGAATTAAAAGTGTTAAGTTAGCGTATATGTATATTTCCGAACATATGAAGGAGAAATAATAAAACCTTCAGATTTCTTAAAATGTCCAATATTTTGTACTTAAAAACAAATTCTGAATGGATCAATGTCCAGACAGTTATTTTAATGATTGGTTTGAAAAAATGGTTGCCAAAACATCTCACGCAACTTAAATCGTCAAGTGATTTATATTTCTTAGATTTGCAAAATTAGATATTTAACACTCCGGGATTGAAGAGCGGAAATCACAATTTATAAAAAATAGTATATTTATTAGTATAATTTCATTAAGTACTTTTAAATACGGATAATTAGTATACAAGTAAGGGCACAGGTACCGTATTATCCATAATTCCAAATTCTGAAATTTTTTGGTGATGAAGGAATGTTACCAAGATGACGTATTCTGACGTGCGCGATGACGTAAATACAAGGGTTACCAAAATAGAATTTTCTGCATAATTCTTATAGGTCTTCATGTGTATGACAGCCGAGCTGGCAGCCGAATGGTTTGCGCTCTTGCCTTCGGTTCAACAGTTCGTGGGTTCGAATCCCACCTTGGGCATGGATGTTTGTAGTGGTTCGGAATCCACTTTAAACCGTAAGTCCCGGTCTAATTAGCCCTCGTGTGCAAAAAATGACCGTTGAGCGACAAACTAAACTAAACTCATGTGTATGACATAATAAAAACGAGGTTGCAAGATACATAAGAAAATCCGCCAATAAATCGCCAATCTCAGAATTTGGCATTCTGGATTATACGGCACCTGTGCCCAAGTAAGAAACTTACTATTTCCTCTTCAAAAGTGCATTATTCTTTTAAATTTATAATATTTTATCTATTGAACATTTTAAAATCTTAAATGAGAAAAATAACTTATAAGAGCTTCAAGTTTAGAAATAATCGTTTAATCTGCATCATAGTTTACTTACTTTCATTAAGCATTATTTGAATCTTTGAACAATAAATGTGTTATTCTTTACTAAACAAATTTTTCACGTAATCTCAAAAAAATTTTAAGTACAATAAAGTAAAATGCGTTTCACAATGTAAAAAATGTGGATTTTAAATTATAATTCAGAAATTTGATACGTAATCTTATTAAAATTGTGAACACTGTGTTTAGTAAATAACATTTTAAAATTTTTTGCAGTCATTGGTGCATATGTATAGATAGTGCTTAGCTTAATTTATTCTGAAAAGAATATTTTTGAGTAATAAAATTACTAATGATTTATTTACTTCAGGAAATGTTGTGGTTAACTAGTGTTTCATAAAGAGTAGTTATAATTAAGTCATGAAATAATTCTTCCGCTCACGTATTGCTAGTTCATGAATGTTGACAATTGCTACAATATGCCTTGAATGACTTCAACTTTTTTTAAAGTCATTTGTTGCTTTGTTAATAACTGAGTCGGGAAAGATGTTGCATTGGATAATTATCAGTCGGTATTCAAGTTTCTAATCTCGGCTAATTATCTAGTTATCTCGGCGAATCAATGACTATGATTGTCCTCTTCGTAAATTCATCACTTTACTTGGAAATTGCGGGTTTAACCTTTACTCCAACGACTGTCTTAAATAGAATCAATATACATTGATGTGGAAAATATGGAAGTGTCAGAACTTGAACAGAAATAGAGAAGTGTCAGAACTTGAACAGAAATAGGGAAGTGTCAGAACTTGAACACAGATATAGAGAAGTGTCAGAACTTGAACACAGAGTATAGGGAAGTGTCAGAGCTTGAACACAAGAGAGGGGAGTGTCAGAACTTGAACACAAGAGTAGGGAAGTGTCAGAACTTGAACACAAGAGTATGGAAGTGTCAGAACTTGAACACAAGAGATGGAAGTGTCAGAACTTGAACGGAAATAGGGAAGTGTCAGAACTTGAACGGAAGTAGGGAAGTGTCAGAACTTGAACGGAAGTATGGAAGTGTCAGAGCTGGCACGGGAGTATGGAAGTGTCAGAGCTGGCACGGGAGTATGGAAGTGTCAGAGCTGGCACGGGAGTAGGGAAGTTCTAACACTTCAATGTCAGTAATGATTTAAAATAACATGTCGTGTTCAAATGTGGTCCATCATGTTCAAAAATCATTTTCAAATTCGAAAAAAAATATCGCTAGCCAGCCACCACAGGTAATTTATTGGATTGTTTCTATTTCCAAGATTTTTAGCATAAAACAAAAATTTAGTGATTACAACACTATTAATAGTCACCACGTATGTGATTAACATTTACAAAGTAATAAAGAAAATTTAATTAGGGTTCGCACGTCAACTATGACTATTGTAAAAACACTTATCATCTTTTCTTGTAGAATATTATGAAGTCCTGTGGAATAATTAACTGATGTTACTAAATTACAAATTGTATCTTAGATGTATATTCCATTGGAATGTTAATTATTACGGCATCTTGATATTTGCCTTCATCATCTAAAATTTTATAAAATTCTTCTGAAATCAATAATATCAACTGGTTTTGTTAGTATTTGTAACTGTGCATCATTGTGCTTCCTTTTGATTAAATTAATATCATAATTAAGACAGTCATAACTTGATGCTATAGTATTGCAAAATGCTTTCAATGCTTGAAGCTAACGTAGCTTATTGACATCAATATCCTAGGAATAATAAAGTTCCAAAAAATAATTTGGTAAAATGGTAAAGTTGATTCTGATCGAATTATGTTTCGTGTGTAGACTGTGTATATAGTGATAAGCAAAAATAAAATCTTGCATAACTATCGATATTAGATAAACGGTTAAATCAACCCACTTTTTGTCCTTCAACGCGACGCTTCTATTGTCATATATGAACTGAGAGTTAAGCATTTTTCTTGAAAGCCAAACAATGTTTATCGATATTTAAATTGAGCTACTATAGTCACAATAAGCATACTTCTAAGAAATACACATCTCAACACTTTAATTGAATATTACGTATTTAAAGAAATAAAGCAGGTAAAATGTCTGAAACTCTTAAAATGAAATTTTATAACTGATTTGAAATGGTAACACTTCCCTACTTTCAGAGGATACCCAATGCCCTTTATCAGCAAGATTACGCGCGACCGCCTATTGCTCGCATTAGTCGACATGCTCTGCAATATCTGCAGCTACTTCCCTGGCCATCGTCTTAGCTGATCTCTCACCAATCGAACACATTTGGGATATGATTGGGCACCATTTGCAGACCTTGCCACTGTGCCTCCTTCAGAAGACGAACTTTGGCTAATGGTTGACAACGAACGGAGAGCCCTTCCTCAGGACACCATCCGGACTCTCATTGACTTTGTGCTTAGGTGTTTCTTCAAATATCACCGTCTACGTTGACCCTGCAACCTGCTGCCACCTTGTGCCATAAAATCCAACCAACCGGCAACCTACTGATCCAGCCCTGTTCTTGCACTGTATTATGCATATCATTTCTAAATACAGATCACTTATTGTTCGCTGCTGTCACTCTGTTTGCCGATTTTCATCACCTTTGGCAACTTCTTGGTGATGGATTTTCAATGTTGGGCACTGTATTTACTTTGCGATAACGGCTGTTTTGCGTCACGAAATATAGTCCCACATAAAGATCAGCTGGAAATAAATCGAAGGCAATATAGATCTCTTGAAAAATTCTTTTGGATACGAAATATTGAAGTCGAACTACTTTGATACAGTTGTAATGGATTTCTGACAGGTGGCGTAGTGAAAACATTGACCGCAATAGCGAAAAAAAAAAAAAACAATACTTATCGGTTCCTTGTGTGTATGCATTTTCTTAAATTGCAAAGGAGAAAATACAGTTTTATGTATTTTATTCATACATAATCTTTTTAAATTCCTTTAATTTCATTGTTTTTATCGTTCGGATAAAGAGGTGAAGATGAAACAAGCAGTAAATAATGCTATACCAGTGTTGAAAGTTTTTTTGCTATAATTTAAAATACTCTTTACTTCCTAAATTTATTGCTATACTTCGTGAACATACAATCCAAAATATTGTATATTTTTTGATTGCAATTTTTCACACACAAATTTTGTATTTAATATTTGTGAACTGTTTCCAAATGCGCCTCAATAACCTAATATTCTATTTTTCTGGCTAATACTTTTCTATAACATTTTCAGTTGGAATTTATATTTCGCTTAATTTCCTAACTTGGTGATATTTTACGAATATATTCACGATATTTTATTTTTAGTAATAAAGACATCATTAAAATATTTTCTTTTTTAAGCTCTAGATTTCGCTAAATAATGCAGTTGATTCTCTAGTTTTATGTTCTCTTGGTTCTCACACATATTCTACCATAGATTTTTTTTTTCATTGTTCAAGTCCTTTATATGATCTCATTTTGCAACTTCGCATTCTGGGACAATCGCTCATATATTCTTAATCCTTTCTTTCAACTTGTTCCGAAAATATGTCGTGCAGTTGTTTTTCGAATAACAGCTTCTGTGTTTTGTCTGTTTTACCAGCATGAGGCAAGAGCAGGTGAATAAAATTGAGGAATTAGTTTTTTAGCAAAAGATTTTTTGGTGCTCTGTGTTTGAACATATTGAGCAGATCGTGGAAGAATAGTTGAATGAACTCGTACTTTTAATTAAAATTGTTGCAAAAAGCCTGGCAGATCTTAACTTTGAAACCATTCTTGGGATATAAAAACACTAACTAGTTCCAAAATTGCTTCAATATCGTCAATAACACCACAATACGAGCAGTTATAAAATTATAAAAACATAACACAAAATGACATTTAATTCTGGAACATTGTATTTTCTTTGGAGTTACTCCTTTTTTATTATTGTCACTCGATGGCAATCAAATTCTTGTTGCCACTAAATGATTGATAAAATAGTTCTCCTGCAATTTATTAATCTCAATATTCCAGTTAATATATAAATTTTCATTTAATAAACTGTAAGCAAAATTGGAAAACAGTATTTTTAATATTTTATTTGCAGGTTTTTCAGTTTTTTAAGTATTTTTTACTTAATATTTTTGAAGTATTTCAGTATAGGTTTTTTTAAACCAACTAAGAATACGAAAGTCAGAACAATAGATTGTTATGCAGATTAAAATAGAGCATTTTGTAATTTATTTTTTCAATAAAATCAGTATTTTAAAAAGTTTATAGATGGATATGATTGATCTTTACAGTGTTTATTGGAATTTTTCCGCAATATATGTGTTATTTACAATTCTCGTTGATTAACCATTAACTTATGAAGTCTTTCAAAAAATAAATGTCGTAATCAGAAAATTTGCAATAAGTGAAGTAAACTTAAGCATAAAGTTGGTATTCGTAAAATCTGCTTTGTAACCTTAATATTTTATTTTCAAACTTACATAATTTATGACAACTTTCGCAATTTAAATCTGCCTGTTGATACTTCCATTTGTATGCTGCAATTTTTCCTCCGATTCGACTGTTAGAACATGCACATGTGAAACTATTTAATAATTTCGCAAGCATCAGGACTCTTCAAAAGAACAAGTTCTAATTTAAGACAATTCAACCGAATTCTCATGTCCTATACGTTGAAATTCTGCGGGCAGTTAACTTCAACTGTGACAGCCGCTGCAAAATTACGCTTACAGAATTTAAATATTCTGCACTGCTTATTTGTGGAATTCACACATATCTGACAAGCCTCAAAAATTATTTTAAAACTTTTCCCCACTTGCGTAAGCTATAAATAACCTTGAAAGATAAAAATACTTTGTAAGGTGAATGCTTTTGTGCATTTCGTGCATGAAATGTGTAATATTTAAATCAAATTTGCGTTTTTATATTCTGTGTATAAAGTCTACTTTTGATTTTAAAAATTATTAAGAATGATTTGTAAAGAAAGTTATTTTTTATCACTTTTAAATTATAAATGTATAATTACAGAGGAAAAATATTTTAAATCATGCTTACTGTCGCAAATTGTATTGTTCTTATAATATCTATATTTTTCCTTTAATGATTCTTTTTTTAATTTCATTTTTTCTAATCTCCAAATTTACAGGTCTTAATGGAATTAATATATTTTGAATCTTATATTACATGTAAAACACTTCTTGATTTCATTTCAACAGTTCGTGGGTTCGAATCCCACATTAGGCATGGTTGTTTTGGTAATGGTTCGGAATCCACTTTAAACCGTAGTCCCTGGTCTAATTATCCCTCTTGTACCAAAATGACTGTTGAACGACAAGCAAACCAAACTACTGGCAAAACATTTTCTTGCAGAATGTCTAATTAGCAATCTCTAATTTTTTAGCTGAGCTGCCGCACAGTAAACGCTTTGGCATTTGATTCAGCAGTACGTGTTGAATCAAATACCACAGCGCTTGGTTCAAATGCCAAAGCCAGTGGGTTCGAATCTCATCTTGGGCTTGTATGTTAGTGGTTCGAAATCCACTTAAAATTATAGTCCTTATCTTATTAGCCCTCACATGTAAAAAAATGATCGTTGAGTGATAAACAAAACAAACCTCCGATCTCTTAATTTTTCCAGGGTTAAGTTTTAGAAGAAAGACCACACCTCCAGTCATATCTAACAACCCCTCCGTGGGTAAAAAGTTATCCTTGAACGATAAATAAACAAAGCTTAACCAAAATTGCCAGTCATATCTACTGGCAGCCGAATGGTTAGCAGTCTTGCCTTCGGTTCAAAAGCTCGTGGGTTCGAATCCCACCTTAAGCATGAATGTTTGTAGTGGTTCGGAATAAATTTTAAACCGTAGATCCCGGTCTAATTAGCCCTCGTGTGCAAAAAATGACCGTTGAGCGACAAACAAAAGCCAGTCATATCTAAGAGAATGGTTTATGAATAGTCAGCGCCTTAATTTTTAATGCAACAATTCGTGGCTTCAATTTCCACTTCGAGCTTGTATGTTTGTACTTAAGAATCCACTTTAAGTTATAACCTAACTAACCTAAGCGAGGAAAAAAACTAAGTAAAGTGATAAATTATATTAAATCAATATCTCTAAAATCTGTTTCCATAAGTTCAATATCATTGTACGTTACTCTGCCACTTTATTACGAAGTAAATACACAAAATCTTAGTATAAAATTAATGGTATCGAATTTTTTAATTCCGTAAAAGATCGATTAATGGAGTTTAAATCTATTAAGTTTTCTTTCTGTCTAACATTTGATTGTAAACCTCATCGAGATGAATTGGTTGTTAAAAAATAGGTATTCTGGCATTCCTGTCAACAAATTCGTGGTTTGATTCCTTCCTTTGCCATGAACTTATGAGTTAAAAGTCTATTTTAAAATGTAGATTTTGGCCGTATTAACCCTCAAGTACAAAGCCGAGCTGGTAGCCAAATGGTTATCGCTCTTGCTTCGAGTCAACAGTTCATGGGGTTCGAATCCCACTTTAAGCTGTATTTCCCGGTCTAATTAACCCTCGTGGGCAAAAATTGGCCACTGAACCACAAACTAACCACATGTGCAAAAAAAAAAAAAAAAAAAAAAATTTTACTAAAAAAATTTGGAGGTATAGGGAATTTATGAAAAAAAATTGATAAATCTAAAATATATGAATATTTGCTACTGACTTGTATGCGGTAAATGTATTGCGGTTTCCAATCATTTTTGTAGTCGATTATTTGGAAGTAAAGTTTACAAGTATTGGCGCTCGTTATGTAAAAAATAAATAAAAAAGTTAATGTAATGCAGAACAATTTGTTCATTAATCACAGTAAAATTAAAGTATTGTTAATTTTATAGATGTATAATTTCTTTTTACGCTGGTACTTGTATTTGTGTAAGCTTTGAATATTCTGAAAGTGTGAATACTTAAAAATTTACCGTGTAATTTATTGGATGTCAACTTTCTGTAAGAGTAAGTTGAGATAATTCATCAAAGAATTATTATTTTGAAAATTGCGGTGAAAAATGGATGAAATCAGATTTTAAGTTATTTTTACTTTGAATCAGTATTTTTATCATGAAAGTGTCTTCATTTGTTTTCATGGATATCCAATTTAAAGTCCTTGATTAATTTTATTTATTTTTAAAAAATTTTGACTTTCATGCTCTTTTAAATTTAATTAGAAAGCTATGAACTTTATCTTGTCTAATCTATGAACTAATCTTGTCTTTTGATATATTGTAATAAATTTAAGCAACAAACTTGAAGTAACATTATTGTAAAGGAAGTACTATTACAAAAATTTTTTTAACTTTACATCTAAAAATATAGTAAAATGAACATTTCGTAGAAAGAGGTGGATGACATTTCTTTAATTTTTAATTAAATATTTTTAGTATCAATCGAGTTTTGTCTAAGTATCTTTTATTATTACATAAAATTTAGATTTCAGTGATTCGTTAATCTTAACTTTTAGGATTCGGATACAAGAAAGTGTTAGCAGTATATATTAACATTTATGTTAAACTATTTTACGAAAGTCATGCAAATTTTTTTTTCAAATGATTCAAACTTTTTTGTCAATTTGTATTTTGTTTAAAGCATCCCAATTCGAAAAGAGTCGGTGTTTACCAACCCTTTTATATAAAAAGAAACTTTTGTTTGCCAAACTATTAGCAAAAAATATTTTACAGTTTATTAAATCTAATCTTTGTATATAAGAAGTTTCGATACAACTAGATTGCATATTATATAAATGCGCAAATGAAGAATGATTCGAGATTTATTTCGTATGCAAATTATCGTGAAATAAAGTTCACGAAATATTACTTCCTTGTATACAAAATCGAACAAAATTAGTTTTTATGCAAGGTTAAGCCAAATCAGCAGTCAGGTGAAACCCACAAAAATCTTCTTGACATGATGAATTATATAATGCAACATGCAGACTAGTCTATCCACCTTTATTGACATCAATCTAGGAGGAAAAGTTGTCGCCATTTTTTTTCTAGTCACGTTGAATACTTTCCAAAATCCTGGCTTTTGCCATTGAATATATTCTAATTTGTTTCTTTAAACGTAGGTTTGTTTGAAGTGATAGAGAAGTTTATTAGGCTTCATTTCCAATGGGTACATCCTATTTCGATACATCAAGATGAAATTTTAAATTCTTTTATGTAATCTCGGCACCATATCATTAATATTTTAAGTCTTACGAAGCGGTAGAAACATTGTTGAAATGCTATTAATAATTAACGCGATATTATCCTGTAAACTTTGCAAAGTATGCTACTTGACAAGAGATTCAGAATAGCTGTATATAAAAGTTTGAGATTAAAATGTATTTTATGAAAGGGGCAATATGCTTTCTTTGTTTCTTTAAAAGCAAAATAACAGGTTAAAGTTTTTTACCTTTGAAATTTTACTACAAAAATGGTAAATATTTTTCTGCCTAATTATCTGGCTAATGAATTATTAAATTTTGTATAAATAACAGACACTGGACTTGATAGTTTTGATCTTCCGAAATTTGTGATATTTTCAATATAAGGGTCATGATTTATATTATTTCAATGTTCGTTATATTTAAAAACTAATTATCATACATTCCGGTGAAAAAAAAATTACTATTTCAAATAAAATTGCGTATTTGAGATGTGCAAGATAGCATTTGTTTTAAAATAGCTAAAGACAAATTTTTGATACTAGGATCAACGTTAGCTAAGTATAGGGAATAGCTCTTTAGAGCGGAAGATCCCAGGTTCGATTCCAGCCACTGTTAAACAACGAGTGATGGATATTGCGCTTCCGTCTTCAAACGCACATACGTTGGGGTATATGCTTTGATGCTCCGCCGTGGACTGCGTAAAGCAATTTAGCATCCACCGTGTAATTATCTTCCAAGGGAACTTATCATAGATGACAGACCGTAGTCACGTGTTGCTCGGAAGAAAAGCGGAAAACTCCCAAGGACTCACTTTGACAAACATGCAAACAGAAGATCATTAATCTAACCTCCATCAGACCAGGAACCATATGCTTTGAAAAGCGCTATTTTACCACCCCGCATGGGTAAGCTTGAGGTTATATGCTTGGAAGTTTTCCAGGTTTCCTCCTTTGTAATATATAAATATGGAATATTCCTCGAAAGGAATTTACACAATGGATATTAGAATGTCTTACATCAATCGTCTGATTATTAAGCTATCCTTTACGTGGCGACAAAATATCCTGGTATTAGTTGCAATCCATCTCAGTTTAAGGCAGACATACAGAATAACACTTGCTTCCAATGAAAATATTAATCAAACGTTATATTGCTTTATTTCTGATCGAAAAGAAAATTTTGGCTATTTTTAATATCTATTGATTTAATTTTATCTGAAAACAAACAAAAAAATATTCATGGCGTAATTTCGCGTGATTGGAAATCAAAAATACACCATTTACAATCAAGACATTGGTATAATTTGAGCTTTGCGGCCCACTTTCTAATCCATTTGTATCTCAAAGGAATACTCATCTTCCACGTCCGAGCTTTAAATGATTAATCGGGAAATAGTTTGTGATTCACGTTTCTTACGCAACCAGTTTAGATAAAAGAATAAAGAATGAATTTTTATGTTGAAACACGTGGTGACGTCATTACTACCGTTGAAATTCGGCTTAGTTTAATATGCACAGGAGCAAAGGATTTTACAATGTTGTATTTGTGATATCTAGGACGTCAATCTTTTATTTTCATGAAAAAATATCCCATATTTAATTTTTTCCCCATTTCATTTAATATATTTGTGTTCATTTAATGTAATAAAAGAAATTGATTAACAGTATGTGTAAACACGCTTATCTAATTTAATAAACGTATTATAAGTGACTAAAATATGTATTTTGCTTCTAGAATTATCCTTTACTATACTTTTAACAATTTTTCTTTATTAAAAATAGTCAGTACATGAAAAATTAATTCAATTTGAATTTAAATTATCTTAATATTATTCAATTGCTTATTTTAATATTGCTTACGTTCACTGCATATTGAAAAAAATATTGTTTCTTGGATTTTTGATATATTTCTATTTTTCTAAATGTTAAAATTACTAAGCGATGAAAATTTCTGGGTTGTAACTATTATCGTTTCAAGATAAAAGTATGGCAGTTCTTTTCCTCTTTAAAATTGTCATCCGTGAGTTAGTTAGGAGTGAAGAAAAAGTATTTAAGATAACTGATAACAAAATCATTCATTCTCAGTAATTTTTTTAAAAATATCTAAATGTTTTCGATACTTGAAAAAGTATTGTTTTCTCTCTCACCAGCGATTGCGTTTTTGCCTTCCTCTATACATCAATGCTCGGAAATCCACTGGGACACGAATGAAATGTTTCCAGATTTCAGTATTTAATAACTTTGTTACTAAATATACTTTGCGGTTATTATGTACCTCAGTCTTTTTGTTTTTAATTTATACGTGGTTGTAAATAAGAATCTGTGTTACGGTTCTTTTCAGTTCGTGATTAATTTTGTACTTTTTCCTTAGATAAAATCAAGTAAATATGCAGTACGTTTGGTGACAACTGTAAATTCATTAAATCGGATGTCTATATAAAATTATTTGAATGGAATGCAACAAAATGGATACATTCAGCTATTTATAAGGGCAATATTTTCTTACATTAAAACCTCATGTTTACGGTTACTAAAAAGAAAACTTTATCATGTCGATTTTTTGTACTTGAAGATTTTCTTATTTAGAAATTTTAAAATTGCTTATGAAATACTTGTAAAGTTTATATTATAAAAAGTAAAAAGTTGAGTGTGATTAATTGAAAGAATATGTGAATACAAAAAATTGGAATTTTCTGATTACAATAGATGTTAGATTACAAATCTGGAATTTTAAAACTTAAAAAAAAATAGATTAAACTCTTGTAGAACAAATTTATAATTTAAATTATATTAAATTGAAAACTTCAACAATTAATAAGTTCCTTTGTATTCATTTTACTGAAACACAATTTTCTAGTCTTCCTTTAGACTAAGTAAGTCAATTAGACATGGTGTGCAAAAAAATGACCATTGAGCTACCAATAAACCAACTCCTAGACTAAATTTAAGAGAACTGTCTTTAAATTTAGATTAAGACAATTCGAAGCTTCATGAAGAAATTACATTAAAAATAACGATTAAGACTTTTAAAAAGTCTTTGGTTAACGAAAATTCAGCGGTGTGATTTTTTCCCCCTCTCCAAATGAAAATTTTACTAATGCATTTTCATGTAATGAAAAAAAAAAAAATTCCCGCTGTTTTTACCCATTCTAATGCGTTGTATTAAAAAGGAATTTAGATTTTTTCCACACATTAGGTAATTCAAAAATCATTAATAGTTTAAATTAGCTAATGTATGAATATCTGTTCCAAAATACTTCGATTGGTTTTGATCTGGATGCACAAATTAAAATTTGATTAGATATATTAATCGACATTCAAATAAAATGAGTATTTTCAGTGAATATATTTCCATTTGCTTTATAAAAATGCTCTTTGTTTTAAATAAAGAATAATTAATTTTATATTTAAATTTAATTAGATTTGAATTTAAATAGTCATCTGATCATTTAATTTGAGTTTAAAAAGTATTAAAGTGAGTGGCCTTGACATCTAAAATATTCAACATAGTAAATATTAGTACATCGAATTTTGACCGAATAAATAAAACAGTAGTTCTTCCTGTTTTCGAGCTATATATTGGCGCATATTTCTTCGAACTGGCGCTTAAACGAATATTGTCGATCTTAGATGACAAATTACTTACGAATAAAATGATAAGAAACTTGATCAAATTACCCAACCAAAAATATAAGTGGTGATTTTAAAACTTGTAAAAATAATGAAATACGTATTGAGCTCAGTATTTATTTTCATCTAAATACAAAATTCATACTAATAACGATTAAAATGATTTCTTTGTATAAAATGAAACCTTGAGTTCATTTCTGATTGGACCAAATTTATTTTTCGAAATGTAAATTTTTTCTGGACTTCCAGAAGATAAATATAACCTACCTTCGCGTTAAGAAAAAAATTTCTTGATGAACATTTGTATGCGGCACAAATATTATTCTATTATTGGCATACGTTTTATATTTTGTAATTTGCTATGTTCTGCTATCACACTTAAAACATTTTTCTCGTAGACGAAATAGACATTCTTCACCGCTACGCGATTTTCTCATAGACTGCTCGGCGCCTGTATAAATGCATCGCGTTTTTATTCACATGTACTCTTCCTCCAATAAAATCATGTTTGTTCGTCGAATTCTATCCGAAGTTCGTGAAAATACCACTTTTATTAGGCCAAATCTTGGCGACTATTTCTTCGAACTGGCGTTTACTCGAATATTGGCGATCGTAATTGATACAAAATTTCTTTGTTATTATTTATCAAAATTTCTTTGTAATTAAAATTGTGATCAAATTACCATGAAAAAATATTGTATCTGTGTAATAAACAATAATAAAAAAATTAATCAATACTTTAAAAAAATATTATAAACACAAATGAAATACATTAACTCAATGTAATCCAGAAATTTCACAATCCCTACTATTTAGTCACTTAAGATTTATTATATACTTAAATGATATGTTCTCAAAATTCTGTCATTTTTATCTTTCTTGCATCAGTTTTTTTATCATTATTAGTCAATTCAAATGTTTTATGTTATATGGTAGCTCAATAATTACTTTAAAATTATAGTGACAAAAAATTATTTCACTGATTATGATCTAAATTTTGGAGGTATCAATTTTACATAAGCTTTTTTGTGATATTTAACATTTTGTGTGCATTTCTTGTGATTTACTTTATACAACCATAATTTTATGTTGTATATCACAAGCAATGCAGCTATAATCAGTTTTGTTTGCAATCAGTTTTTAAAAAATAGTTAATAAGCATTTGTAAAATTAATAGTTTAAGTAAGAAATTAATACTAAAAAAATTTCATTTTATTAATATTTTAGTCAAATTTTATTCTGAGCCTAATCTATGATGCTATTCTTAATGAAAGCTATATTTTAATACTGATGAATGTTTGAAATAAAAAATTTATCGCTATTCAATAGTTACTCTTTCAAAAACAAACATTTGAAAACTATCTATGGATTACTCTATAAATAGTATTTTCCTTTTTGATAAAATTTTAACTGTCTCTAATTTTTATTTTTCAGAAACAATATCATGTACACCAGAAAATTTTCGTTGTTTAAATGGAAGGTGTATACCAAGGCGGTGGGTATGCGACTATCAAAGAGATTGTGAGGAAGGAGAAGATGAACACCAGTCATGTTGTATGTTTTTTTATTGATCTTGCATTTTTATTTAAAATAGTAGATTTTAATATTTGTTAGATTTTAGCTATAACATTAGGATGAAGTTAGTAGCTTTTTACCCAATAACTCGTGAACAAAAACACTTTAACTAAATAATTCCTCTTATTGTGTATTGAAGAAAGATTCAGAATTGTTAATAAAATATGCTTAATTGCTATTAAAACATAAAATATAATGTGCTAAGCAGAAGAAAATAGAACAGAGTTTAGTTTTAGCTGCTCCAGTCAAAAGATGTAGCTATTACATTTGTTGCCAAATTGCAAAGAAAAATAATGACTTTGTTTTCTATTTAACATTATACACAGCATTTCCAACTTAAGATTTAAAGCTAAATGAAACTGAATCATTTTCGGCTTTTAAAGGAAAAAATTTTTATTATTTAAATAAATTTACTAACATTTGTCATTTTTGTATGTGATTTTATTTTCATAACTTGATTAAAAGGTGTTGCTTTTCATATAAATTATTCCTTGATTTATTCTTGACTTTTATTCATGAATCGAATATTATTTTTCAGTCCTTGTGTGTAACTTTTACTATTTATATTATTTTTAAATAATCTATGCAAAATAGAATTATTTAAATTTTTTAAGTATTCAAAGATTTTGTGAAAGCATACCATTCTAAATTAGTATTTTACTAAATATAGAAAGTTTAATCTCTTATGACATAACATAAAATCTATATTTTTGTGTTAGCAAGTTTTATATAGCAACATAAATTACAGAATACAAAATTTTAACTTTTATCAATTATGCATAGAGCCTTGACATAAGATTTTAAGAATTGAATCTCAGAGCTTAAGATTCATCTTTTGAAGCAGTCTTTTTTCCTTCTCAAATTCACTTTAAGCTATATATTTGGTTGAATCAGCATGCTTCTGGAAAAGAATAATTAGAATGTAATTAAACTTAAATTTAGCAATTGCCTCGTTAAATGTTAAACAGTTATTGACTAAATCCAATTTTTATTGTTGAAAGATCAACTTAAACCTTTCAACAATAAAAATTGATGTGGTGAGACAGGATTCAAAATAAAAATTTCCAGATTCAATTCCAGCAATTGTTAACTAGATATGGATATTAAATTTTTCTTTGCATGCATATTTCTAGTGTGAATATTTGAAAGTTTTTAAAGTTTCTTCTGTCACAAAATATGAACACAATCCATTTTCTTTTAATAGTCAGTATGTGATAGCTAATCAAATATCTTAAAAATAAGGTTATCCTCTTGGAGATGAGCTAGGCTGGCTACTGGCCTTTTGATTTAACAGCTTGTGAGTTCGAATACCACCTTAGGCTTAGATGTTAGTAGTTTGAAATCCACTTAAAACTGTATATCTTGATCTAATTAATCCTAGTGTGCAAAAAATAAATAAATGAAAATAAAAAATAAACTAAAATAGTTCTAAAGTTTTTTATTGTAGGCAGAGGTGTCAAGCTAATTTAGCCATGTACTTTTAGAAAATTTAATGTTTTCCAACAAAGAATAGCAGCCTGATTTTTTGATGCTGCAGAAAAAATAAGACTCTTGAGTGACAAATCAAACCTCTGGATATCAAATATTGTTTCTTTTATAAAAATAATCAATTATTACATAACTAATCAAGCTTAGATGAAAACATTAAAGAGCAACTTATTCTCAATCTGTTTATTAAGTTCTATTTACTATGATAGGTGTTATATAGGCATAAATGTTTATCCAATTTGCATTATTATATATTGTAACTTGTGTTAAATATATTTTCAATGATTGCTTAAACTTTGGTTTTATATTTCTTTTGTTAAGTACTTAATTTTTTTAATCTCAGTCCTCAGCTATTCTTCTTACTATTAAGTGAAAATTTTATCATTTGAGCTTTTATTATTTGAACTATACTCATTTGAATTCCAAGATTTGATTTTTAACCTTATTTATCTAACAGAAATAAAGTTGAAAATCAACTTTATAAAAATTATACTTTTAATGTTATCAAAAATTAATGTAAATTTGTTTTTTGTTTTCTAGTTTAATTTAAAAATTTGAAATCTTATCTCTTCCTACCTAAAAACTTGTGTTGTGTAGAAATCATAATAACTTGCTCTGCAATAAGTGTTTATTGCTTGCTTAGTAATACTAAGATTCATTGTATTTCAGCACCCCCACAGTGCAATCCTAATCAATTTTCATGTGGCCATTATGTATTTAATCAATCATATTGTATACCTCGATATTGGCGATGTGATAGGGTAGTAGATTGTGTAGATGGCACTGATGAAGGAGAAACTTGTAGTAAGTTAACCTAATCATTTGCCTATTTCTCTTACATTGTCATCAGCTTTTCACATTTGTGATTCTAATATATTTTCCTTTATTTACAGATTACAGAAACTGTTTACCTAGTGATCACAAATGTGGCAGTGGTCTGTGTATTCCTATAGAAAAACGCTGTGATCATTATTATGACTGCAGAGATGAAAGTGATGAATCTGATGAATTGTGTAAAAGTAGTAAGTTTATTGTTTAAATTATATGTTGTATATTAACACAAATACATCTTTTGAACCATGTTTTATGGTTGAACCATGAACCATGTATTTTTATTGGTTTCCATAGTTACATGAGCATACAAATAACAAATTGACTACAAACTAATTTGATTTGATCCTACATTTTACAAGAATTGTCTTACTTGTTGACACATAAGTTGACTGCCATCTCAACACTATATTAGCAGAGGATATTAAGCTATGCAAATGCATTCAGAATACATATTCTCACTCTACAGTGTCTGAGTGTGGTCAATCAGATTGTCATTGCTAATTAAACTAAATCAAAAGTCTTTAGTAATATTGCAAAACAGTGCAGTGAGATAGAAAGTTGAATTATGCATACTTTAAAAGCATGCATAATTTAACTTTTTTACTTTGTAAGAAATAGTAACTGTTGTTCATGAATCGCCACTTTAACAGATTACAAAAGAATTTACCAACTACAGAATATAGAGCATTTACTCATTTTTGAAGAATGGGTGCATTGTTTTTTAAATTAGTTTATTCAATAATCTCTTAAATTTATAAAATTTCTGGTTTCTGGGGAAAAAATACATATTGGATGTAATTAAAATTTGCTTTATTTTAAATATATAATTTTCTATCTCATTACAGCCAAACATTTTCTTTGAGATTGAAAAAGAATTATCTTGAGATAGAATGTTTAAAAATGTAAAAGCCCTAGTTATGTCTTGATTTTTTTTCTGACATTTTAATCATTTAAATCATAATTTTATATTGAATACAATTTCTGGAATTTGTTTTTTAAGAATATAGTTATGGTGTAAATAAATATCTGATTTTTTTTCATTTTGAATTTATTTTGACTTTCAAGTTTAAATTTATAAATTTTAAATCAGTTTTAAATTTTCTGGTTAATTTTTTAAACTTGCATGATTGATTTGGTAATGTCTTCTTAAATATATTTTCATAGATACAACAAAGTGCAGATTGAATGAATTCCGCTGTGCTAATGGAGCAAAATGTATTGATGAAAGCAAAAAATGTGACCATTGGAATGATTGTGGTGACAATTCAGATGAAGCAGAATGTGGTATGACTCGTATATCTAGAATTCCTTTATATTTTTTCTGTAATATTTTCTTGATATTCTTACATTAGTTTGTGTATTATAACTGATGCTAAAAGAATATATTGATGTAAAATATTCTGTACCACAGATTATGTGCTTGACGATGTCACTTGAGCAACCAAAGATCTGTGGAATATATCTTTTGAAAGTATTTTGATAAGAATACGTTGAACTAAGAGTGAAATTAACTGAAAATGTTTAAATTCCTCAGTGAAATTACTTAATACTTACAATTAAAGTAATTATATAAAGTACAAATTTTTATCTATACGATGGGTGTTTTCTCAATACTAAACTATTTGTGACAGATTGTTTCTTGATTGAAATGTTTTCTAAATTAATGAAGTAAACTTGCTAATTTCTTCTTTCATGTTTGATGTTATATATCACATTATTTTCTATTTAAGTTTTTACAAAATTTTGATAAAATCAGTAGTAAAGGTAAAAAGCTGTGGTCATGTATAGAAAATCATTTGTCATTAGAGCTTTCAATTTGTTCATAGAAAGTTTTTTATGATATGCTGAAATTTACTTAACTCTTTAAATGGTTTCAATTAATTTTTACCTTACCCTTTTTCAAGAAAACTTTTTATTCTTTTAATGTTGTGAATTTGCATAACTCAAGATGCAATTTTTAATTATTTTACTCAATTTTTGGAATTCATGTATAAAATATCCATTTTTTTATGTTTAGAGTTTCCTGAGTGTAATACTGGTCAGTTCCGTTGTACAAATGCTATCTGTATTCCAACAAGATGGCGATGTGATGGACATGCAGATTGTACAGATCATTCAGATGAAGCTAATTGCAGTAAGTTTCTTAAATTTTTCATTCTATTAAATAAATGAGGCTTTATAAAAAGTGTTACACAAATTTGATTCATTATTTGAAAAGAATAAACTTAATTGAAACTTAACAAATCAAAACTGATCTGTTTTTAAAGCCCAAAGGGACTTGACCCCACTGGAAAAGCATGCTATTTTGTAATATTTTGTTATTACCATAAGACATTTTAATATAAATAAAAATTTTAAACGATTTAAAGAATAATTGTAGAAATTTAAACAGAACTATTGTGGTATGATTATACAGAATATAAATGCAATTTCAAAATTATGTGTACATTTCATTTAATGCAGAAAAACATATTGGCATAAAGGGTTAAAAGCATTAAGCAAATGATTATTTCAGTAAGCAACAAAATGTTAAGTGTATTTAAACTGAGTGAATGCATATTGTAAGGCTTTATAGCTAGTCAGAAAAGCCTTAATGGAAAATGAGGACTTAAAATTAATTTTTATGTCCTTTATCTGAGAATTTTCTTTTTAATAATTTTAATTACATATATTTTTTGGTGTTTAACTTCAAGACATCATTGTAAAATAAATAATTTCATATTATGTAAGTAAAATTACAATATAAATGAGAATTGTTTCAAAAAAATTGGGGTTAAGTTTTTCTTTATTGAAATGATTGACTTTATAATGAATTTGTTGATTCATTAATTTTCTTTTTAAAGTAAATTAAATTTAAAAAAATTTAATTTTTTCATAAATGTTTAAGCTTTTATTTGCTTTTTTAATATTTAAATTTTGATATAAAATACTCTCAAATTTTATCTTTTATACCATTAATTTTATTAATATTTATGTAATTTATTTATGGGAAAAATTTTTAAAGTTACATGTTACACAATGCAGAAGATAAAAATGAATGCTTATTCTAATATTTAAGCAGCTTGAACTACATTTTTTCTTTTAGCCTTAATATCATGCCCAGATTCAAGGTTCCTATGCCCTGCAGAGAAAAAATGCATTGACAAAAAGAAACTATGTGATGGTGTTAGGGATTGTGAAGATGGTGCTGACGAAAAAAATGCATGCTGTAAGATTCTATTAAATTTTGTTTTTGATGGAAATTTAGATATTAACTTTTTAATGTACATCAAATAGAATTTGAAATATGAAATACAATTGTATATTATTTCCAAAATTATGTAGTTTTTATTTAATTTCTAAAATTGTTTAAATATGTTTTAGTATTTTGATTTTTATGAAGTAAATAATTTTTATGAAAATATTTCTTCCAAAGTTAATTATACTAATTTTAAAATATGAATTTATCTAACCCTTAAATTTAATTACTTTGTTTCTTAGCTTCGCAATTATGCGCTGCATTAAGATGTGAATATGGTTGTCGACCATCTTTAGAAGGTGGTGAATGTTACTGTGGACTTGGTATGCAAGTTGACCCAATGAATTCCCAGAAATGTGTAGGTATGTATTTTAATCAGCATTTATTTTAAATTTTCATCTAAATAGCTCTGCAATAAGTTTCTTAATAAAACTAAAATATATTTTACTGTACAATGATCTTACTGATTATTCCAATTTTCTTCATAAATTTTTTCCTCCATAATTTCTAAATAGCTTTGTCAAAGAAAATGTAGAAATATTAGTATGTATTTTATGTCACTATAATGTGTCCTAAAATTTATTTTTATGAACTATCCTTTTTTTCAAAAATTGCCTTAATTTTTGCTTTGCTTTTCATTTCACTAATTTTCAGATATGAATGTTTTTACTGGTTCAGGTTCAGTCTTTTCTAAAATTGTTGATAAAATTAAATTTCTTTTGTAAATGTTGCTACATGAAGTAATTTTATTGTAACTGAATCATGAAGATAAAATGAAGTATATATATTCTTAATATTAAAGCCTGGTGGTTTAATAGCTCCACACATTTCACGCTCCCAAGGCACAAGTCTGAGGAATTATTATTGAACCAGGTGAGGTGTCCTGGTGGCTCCTTGGCTCGGGGCTGCAGTAGACACTATCAAACTGCACTTGCACGTTTTCTTAGTGGTCATCTGCTTTCCATGACTTTTGTAGATGGTAACAAACATCTCGAGACCTGCACTAAGTGTTCTTCAGTGCAGGCCTCTCCTGAGCACATTTTATCTTGTTTGGGGCTTACCAAGCATGACCTGATTCGGGATCCCCTTCTGGTGCTTGACTTTTTTAGGGTGAATGAACTCATGGATCTGATCTAGCTTTGCTGATCACGGGGATTGGAAACAATAGTCTGAGAATCAATTCTCCAGCTGGCCAAAGTCGACTCAACTTTTCATCCCTTCAGTGAGTCGATAAACTGAGTACTAAGCATGCTTGGTACTAAGCTTTAGTAAAGGGGCAGCAATGAATCCTTCACTTGAGGTAGAAATGACCTCCAAACCATCTTCTGGTGAAAGTCAGGAAGCTATCCCTAGCATGACTGACTTTTTGACCAGATGGGACTGTTTCAGCAAGACCCTATCTGCTGGAAATGTCATACGCAAGAGGAAACGGCAGAGTATACCATTTACGAATGTGAGGCTCTTGCCCCTTTCCTAGATTAACTTCTTTTGGCATCATCCATACTAGAGAGTTACACCTAGACTCCATTAAAGGGTTATAGGACTTTATTAATAAAGTGGGTGACTCAAGCAACTGGAACTAGGAAGCATTGGGTTTGGAGTTACTGGTACAAAATGCTGATAAAAGCAGAGGTGCCCAATGACATACAAACCCAACTCAAAGAAGCATGCTTGGGAACTAAACACTGGGGGTTTCATGTTATGCTGACCACTTAACTAGATCATATGCTTTGCACCACAGGCCCCACTGTTATGAAAAATGTTATGGGCACTGTAGGCCTTGGCCCTCATGGGCTGTTGTGCCATGGAGTTTAGTTTATACTACATTTTAAAATGAAAATATTTTTCAAAATGCAGTTTTATATAAGGCCCTATTAAATTTCCTTTGCTTTTTAGATGTGTCTTTTAACATAAATTGCATTCAATTTCATCTATAAAAAAACCTTTTTAAATTAATAAAATTTAAACTGTTTATTTCAGATTTAAATGAATGCAATGAGTGGGGATTTTGTGAACAAGTTTGCTTTAACACAATGGGTAGTTATATGTGCTCCTGTGTTGCTGATTACTCATTAGTACCACCGAGGCATTGTCGAGCTGAGAATAGTAAGTTAATAACTTATATAATGTTCTATGTATGACAGTTTCCTGAAATTACACTTCAAGACTTAAAATGCTTATTATTCTCATTCATTTCTTAATTATTTAAATACTTGAATTTTTTAGGCTCGGCTATGAGACTCATTTTTGCTCATCATAGTGCCATTTTTAAAGTCAATGCTGAAGGTTCCTCTTTAGAACTAGTAACCAATACTACTGCTGCTAGTGGCTTGGATTTTCACTATCAAAAGAACCTTTTATTTTGGTCTGATACTGTTACACGTAAAGTGAGTATTAATGTCGATTCTTTAATCTTTCTAATATCATACTTGTAGCTATAAGTTACTCAAGTGAAAAACTAAAGTTTTCATGGTCTTTAATGCATGAGACTAGCATTTAAATATTGGCCACAATTAATGGTAAATGCATCTTTATTCTTTACTAATAGATTTACTCCATTAAACTGGACAGTTGGCGTGAATCTGAACATATTTCCGATTTTAATGTATCTTTCCCATGGAGTCCTACTGCTTTTGCTATTGATTGGATTGGCAACAAAATCTACGTTTGTGATGCTATTGGTCAGAAAATTGATGTAATGGAATTAGATGGAAGTCAATATGCAATTCTCATAAGCCGGAATCTATCTTCGCCACTAGACATTGCTCTAGACCCTCATCTCGGGTATGAACTCAATTTTAAAAATCTAATTTTTTTAAATATAAATATTTATCAATGATAAGCATATTGTTAATTTGTTACTAATTCATATGATATTTCGTTCTGGTTAAAATCATAGAATCACTGATAGCAAATCATTCCCTTTCTCTTTCAACTTATAAAACAAAGTCACAATTTAGGCTATGAAAGGAAATTTATGATATTTTTTAAAAATAAGACTATAATTGTAGAAAGATGTTGATAAGATTTATCATTTTTGAATTTTGTCAAAGTTTGACTTTTTTTTCAAAAACTGAGTTTATGTATAATGAATTTTAATTTTGAAATTGTATCAATTTAAAAAAAATATGTACATAATTAAAATTGTATTAACTTTTAACTAAATTACAAAATAACTTCACTTCTCATATAATATGCCAAGCTGGCAGCCGAATGGTTAGCGCTCTTGCCTTCGGTTCATCAGTTCGTGGGTTCGAATCCCACCTTGGGCATGGATGTTTGTAGTGGTTCAGAATCCACTTTAAACCGTAAGTCCCAGTCTAATTAGCCCTCGTTTGCAAAAAATGACCGTTGAGCGACAAACAAACCAACCTCATATAATATATTTTAACTGTAATAGGTTTGAATTATTTTGGTTTTGTATTTTTTCTTAAAAATGCCATTATAATAGATTTATTTGAATATGATCCATTATTTTTTTAGACTGATGTTCTTTAGTGATGCTGATAATATTGATCGAGCAAATATGGATGGCACAATTCGAGTAACTATTGTGAATACTTTCATCTACAAAGCTTCTGGCTTGACTCTTGATTATGTTGCTAAAAGAGTATTTTGGTGTGATTCACAACTTGATCAAATAGTTGCCTGCAACTATGATGGAAGTGGAAGGTAAGAAAATAATTTGACCTGTATTTTAATTTTTTCAGCATACTGTAGTATATTCTTGTTTTTGCAAATTTTTATTCCTTATATTGATACAATCACAAATTTTTAGATTTGTTCTTATTTTTGTTAGAATGCTTTATTATTTAAAAGCTTCTCTATTAAGTTTGATGTCAATAATAAAGGCAAAAGAATTTTTTAGTTTTAAAATAATTATTTGTAAATAAATCTTAAGGCTTCCTTTTGATTACTTTTTTTATCTTAGCATATAACCTATTAACAAGGTAGAAATTTCATGGAACTTTACATGTATTAAATATTTTTTTTAATCTTAAGAATCAAGCAGGAAATATAATTTCACTGTCTAAGTAGAAATTATTGTGCATTTTTAAATATGCAGTACACATACATGTGATTAAAGTTTTATTAAATTCTTTTAATAATGGAAATTTTTAATCAGTTTAAAACTTGAGAGGTTTGCAATTCTTGTGAACAAAAAGATCTTATGTTTTTGTTAATTCTGTTTAAATTGTAAATAATAATCTAATTATTTGAGTTATTACTTGGAATAAATTACATCTTTTATATTGATTGTAAATAGAACTTAGTTCAGAAATTTGAAAATTTGACATTTTATGGCTAACATATTTTAATTGTTTTTCAACAGAACTTCAATCATTCGGGGAAGTACAAGAGTACCATCACCAAGTAAATTAACTATGTTTGAAAACAATATATACTGGACTGATGGGACAAGGCAAGGGGTTTTAAGAACTGACCTCTATAACAATTCTCAGACTGTTATGACAATTTACCGTGATCGTTCACTATTGAAAGAACCAAAAGCTATAAAATCCTACCATTATTTACGCCAACCTCTTGGTAAACCATTATATTTGTTTTTAATAAATATATAATGCTTAAAATGCAAAAGTTAAGTCTTAGTTTGCCTTATATTTTTCATTTGAAAATTCTATATCACTTGTACGAAAGATTAAAAATTTCTATCATAAGTATTTAAATTTTTCTGCTGATATTCTATTAGGTTTTAACATAGTTTTTTACTAAAATAAAATATTTATTGTTCATTTAATTTAGTTTGTGTGGTCATATAAATTACATTTCCAATGACTAATCTTGCTTTTCTAATAAAATTAATTGGAAATTTGATGTAAAATCATGTCATAGAATATAATAATTACTTTTTAGAATATAAGGTATAATTTTTCATTCTTAGATATACAAATAAAATTTGTTCTCTTACAGTTGTGAATCCCTGTTATTTCAGCAATGGTGGTTGTCAGCATATGTGTCTGCTAACAAGATCCGCCGATAGCTTTAGCCTTGGTTATCGATGTGTTTGTAATGTTGGCTATGAAATTGCTCATAATGAGAAAACTTGTAAAAGTAAGCTTAGAGAAAATTTATTTTAAAATGCAAATACTTTAATTTTAAATATGAACAATGATGAAATGTTGAATATTTTACACAAACAAAATTTCTTAAAGGAATTTTAATGCTATTATGAATTTGAAAATCAAGAGTATTATACTATTATGTTTTTTATTTTAAAATTTTCATATTATAAATATGTATTTATATATGTATATATATATATAGTTTGATTACATTAAAAATTAGAGAAAACATTAGATATTTCACTAGTTCAATGTTATGCATTGTGGAATAAACTGAGCTTTAGATTATATGTTAATAATAAATTAATAAATTTCTTTATGTCAGAAATTTTGTTTTGAATGAACACAACCAAAATTTTCTTTTCTTAGAGGTTGAAGAGTTTTTGTTGTATGCACAGCAGAAATTTGTGCGAGGAGTTGTTCTGAATCCCGTTGCTAATGGATTTTCTGATGCCATGATTCCCATTGTTAGTAAAAGTGCCAGATTTGTAGGCCTTGATTTTGATGCCCAGCAGAATTACATATATTATTCTGATGTCATTCTTGATGTTATTTACAGAATAAAGGTGGATGGTACTGGTATGTAATACAACATATTTTTTGTTGTAAGATTTTTAAATATAAATTTCTTTAAAAAATTAAGCTTTATGGAGTATATCTAATGTGTTTCTTGTTTCAGGGCAAACAAATGTGTTAGCCTCGCAAAATGAAGGAGTAGAAGGTTTAGCATTAGACTGGGTATCTAGCAATTTATATTACATTGATAGCAGGAAAGGAACCTTGAATGTTATAAATACTATCAATTTTCAATATCGTAGAACTCTGCTAAGAAATTTGAAAAGACCTCGTGCCATTGTTGTGCATCCTAATAAAGGGTAAATTATTAAAATAAGCATCTACATTTTATTTTTATCATAGCACTTCCAATTTAATGAATATCAAAAATTTAATTTCATTAATATTAATTCTTGTATTATAACAAATTTTAAAATGAAATTAATGAAATAAAATCCATTATTTCAGTTATGTTTTCTATTCTGAATGGGATCGCCCAGCAAACATTAGTAGAGCATATTTGGATGGATCCAATTTAATGGTGTTTAGAGGTGTATTATTAGGTTGGCCTAATGGTTTGGCTATTGATTATACAAAAGACAGACTTTATTGGTGCGATGCTCTTCTGGACCACATTCAACATGCCGATTTGAATGGCGATGATGTTCAAACTATTAGTTCTCCTCGAATTAAACATCCTTTCTCATTAGTTATTCACCATGGTATGTTTTAAATTACATATATTTATATTTTATTATTTGCATTAAAATTCCTAAAACGTTGTCTAAGTATTGTCTTTATTTAACTATAATCAAGTTATTAAAAATTTATTTTATTCAAAAATTTAGATAAATTTATTTTTAATTTGTTTACAATATAATTAATTAATGTTGACTTCTTGAAAAAATAGGAACTGGAATTATGTTTATATTTACAACATAACTACTTGAAAAAATAGAAACTGGAATTAATTATTTGAAAATTGTATCTAAAATTCTTTAAATGTAGAAAATAATCCACAACTATTTTTTTCAAATAAAAATTTTTATTTGAATTTGTCTTGGAAAAGATACTTTTATTTTTTTATATTTCATAAATTTTTTTATATTCAACATTTTTTATTACAATTTTTCTTTACATATTTTACAGAAATTAAAAAATTAATCTGTGTGTTAAAAAAAAATTGCTGTTTTATTACAACTTCTTATTACACAGCAAAAATTACTGCTTATTAGTAAACTTAACTTCCATTGTATATTATAAATTCCATGGCTTGCATAGTACAAGGCTACTATTTTTACCATTTGCCCTAATATGGAGATAAGGTGCAAATTAAATAACTCTTGCTCTGAGTTTGTTAGTTCAGGGATTTAAATCTCTTTAAAAGATATGTGTAGCACTTTGAATGTTGGTCTTAGTCAAACTAACCCACATGTTTTGGCTGAACTGGCAGCTTTTTTAATTCAATAATTCAAGAGTTCCATTCCTTTATCACACTTAGATAATAGTGATTTAAAATCCACTTTAAACAGTAGACTTTGGTCTAATAAAAAGTTTAAAAAATGACTCTTGAGCCACTAACAAACCAAATCAAAACTAATGTTTGCAAAAAGTGGTGACAAACCAACCAACTCATAGGACTTAGATTTCCTAAGTAGTTATTTACCAATCATCCAATAAGTGTAGAACATTAAATTTGTGGGAGCAGCTCCTAATCTTGTTTAATATTCTTATGAGAATCCTGATTAGTTACAATCTAAACTGATTTCTTTCAATCTGGAATATATTGGAATGATTTAAAAATCATATTTTATTCAGTTGAATGAATCTTTGTCTACAAAGAATGATCATAGGGCAATTAAACAACAAACTCTTTATAAATAAAATGTTTTTTTAATAAATTAATTTTCTGATGCTTAAAATTTTGTTTGAGATATTCAAAAATTTCAAACAAATTTATGAGAAAGTGTTTAAAATTTGAAACAAATATTAAGTGTTTTGCCTTCTCAAAAAATTATAAATTCTTTTGCTTTTTGACAGTTTGCTTGTCTGAAAAATATAAGAATGCAATGAAAAAAGTTATAAGTTTATAATGGCACTGAATTTCTTATAATAAGTTTTAAAATAAATGTATTACTCATTAGTATATATGGCAATTCATTTGCGAGATGTTTAATAAATAATTCAATACAACATTAAAAATATTGTATTAACTTAGGGATTAAATTATTTGATTAATAAAACTTAATCACATCCAATGAGAAAATTTTTAGTTTCTAATATCAAATTTTATTTCGACAATTAAATGGACCTTTTTTCTTATTTTGGTAAAAATTTCTTGTACTAATTTTCCTATGTAATTTATATTTCTTTAAAAACTTATATTCTTTTTGTAAATTTGAGATCAAAACATTAAAAAATGGTGAAAGACAATTTAGTATAATGCAGGATTCCTAAATATAATTTTTAATTGCTTGAATTATTTTAAAATTTTAATATACTTGATTTTTTTATTATTAGATATGTTGTATGTAACAGACTGGAGATTAGATGCAATCTTAAGAATGCATAAAGAAACTGGTGCTGGAGAAGAAATTGTCGCAAGTGTTGAAGAAGGAAGTAGGTTATATGGAATCAAAGTGTTTAGCAGAGAAAATCAAAGAATTGACAGTAAGAAATTATTGAAGAATTTTTTATGTATGGAAATCAAACATAAGTTTTTTATATTTAACCTGAGCTTCATTTGTATATAGATCGCCATCCTTGTTGGAGCAACAATGGAAACTGCCAAAAATTCTGCTTCCCTATTCCTTCTAATAACAGCCAGGGTCCAGATCTGAAAGCTCAGTGTGGCTGTCCATATGGTGAACGCTTGAGTAGTGACAACAGAACATGTCAAGCTGATCCTGATGCTGAACCTCCTGTTCAAGCATGCCCTAACTCATGGGACTTTACTTGTGATAACCAAAGATGCATACCTAAAACCTGGGTCTGTGATGGAGATGATGATTGCTTGGACAATTCTGATGAAATGCAAAATTGTTCAAGTAAGCTATTATATACTTATTAAAACTAATGAATTATAAACTTTTATGTTACTTTTTCTGTGTTGATAAGAATTGTTTAATTATAGAATTTTTATTTTAAACTATATAATTTAACAGCATTGATTGGAAAATTATAAATTGTTTATGATCTTATATAAATACAGCTATATGAAATAAACCTGCATTATGCATTTTATATAAGTCATGCAAACGTGTATGCACAAATGGAACAATTTTGTGTAGATATAAATGTATAAATTATTTAATAAAATTTTGATGTCCAAAATCCATTTCTGAAAACTAATCTTCCTGTAAAAAATTTTTCAACTGAAAGTTTTATTCATTGTGATAATTTCTCATGGCAAGAGCCCATGAATAGGACCCACCTCCACTACTGTGCTGCACTGCATGGGAAGCCAGAAAACTTTTAGAGCAATGACTCTGGTCATCTTGTTTATGTACTGTATTCTTAGGTCATCTGCCAGAGAATGTCCAATACATCAGTATGTCAGAAGTAGAGAAATGCAACAAAATATTGCAGAATTTTCCAAAATAAACCCAAAGTTTCTGTTTAATATATTAACTTCTGTATTAAAATATTTTAAATAAAAAAACAAACTTTTCTAAAAAATACATACAATTTTCAAAACTTATAAAATGCATTGTTTAGATAGTGTGGTACAAAATTATTCATAAAAAATAATGGAATGATCAAGTTTTTATTTAAAAGGAAAATATCATACCAATTAAATGTGAAATCAACAAAATGTGAAAAAATCTTGTTAATTTGACATTTTACTGTATTTAATTTTTATACATTATATGTGAATCACATTTACAAACTATTTCTTTGAGAATTTTTCAAAGCTCCTCAGTGGATTTACTTAAATTAAACCATAAGAATCGTAATCTTTATTACATATTATAATTGTATCAGATACTTTATTCTATGTTAATATAATTAATTTTTGCAGAAAGTACTTGTGGAACCCGTGAATTTGCATGTAGCAGTGGTCGTTGTATACCACAATCCTTTAGGTGTGATTCTGATAATGATTGTGGGGATTATTCTGATGAAATGGGCTGTGGTAAGTGTTTTTATAAAAATAAATTTCATTTAAAATCATTTTTTTACTCCTTATGAGTATTTAGATTTTTAATTATTATAAATCAATCTAGCTGCATTTTGATGAGTTATTCTGATTGAATTTATAAATTCATTATTTAAAAACCATTTTATTTTCTTGTAAATTAAAATACAAAGTTATTTTTTGCTAGATTTTATTAATTATTTAAAAGTTAACTATTAAAAAAACCTTATTTAGAAATAAACAAGTTCATAAAAGAATTTTCCTTATTTTATTAAGTACGACATATTAAAAGATGGTTACTCATAGAACATGAGTATTGGGAAAGTTATTGCATGTTGCTTCATTTTAATAGAGGTTAGAGGAATAAGCTGGTTATTTTGAATTGTTCAAATTATAAATATTTTACTATTTCATTTATTTGAATTCTAATAACAAATTGCTTTCTTTGTTAAATGTAAAATTTTAGTGTAACAAAAGTTTATTATATTTTGCTATAATTAGTTGAAACTTTTCTTTTTCAAATAATAATGAAATATTTTTCATTAGTTAATGTTACATGTGAAGCAACAGAATTCCCTTGTGAAAATGGTAGATGCATTCCAAAATCATGGAAATGTGATTCAGAAAATGATTGTGGTGATGGATCTGATGAAGGAGATTTTTGTAGTAAGTGCTCCATGTTAAATTATTTTTACTACTTAATTAAACATTCACTGAAATTACAATGATATGTTATTTTTAACTTTGCTTACATTTAATTATAAAGTTAATAAAAATATTTAAAAACTTAAATATTTTTTGAAGTTAATCAAATTATATTGAAACTAGTTGAACTAGCTGAAAGATTTCCAATATTTTGTATTGACTCATTTGGGAGTCATTCATTAAAAAAATGCTTGCAAATAACTTTAAATATTGAATTTTAGTAATAAAGATCTTAAGGGAAAATATTCTCTGATAACACCATTTCAAGTAGTAAATTTTTTTCTTAATGAAAGTGTACATGAAAATTAAAATTAGTGAAAATACAAAATTAAAATAAGACTAATTAAAAAGTCAATATATGGGTGCACATCATTTTTTTCCCTCTTAAGATGAGAAAGACCCTTTATGGATTTTCTAATTAAAGCAATGAAATTAATGTTATCAGTTATTAATTATTACAGTCAAGCAGGACAAGCTGACTCATCTTCAAAATATTAGTTTCAACATAAAGCTTGTATTTGATTATCTGTTACTTAAATTTCAATTCACACTTGAAGAAAAATTTTGGCAAATCCCATTTTCAACACAATAAAAAACATTAATTGAATTTCTTTCAAATGACCTAAATATTGGCAAGTTTTCAATCATTGAGCAAATATCAAATGCAGGGGTGTTTGTGCTCAGGGGAAACCCCGGCATTCCGGGGATTTTGAACTTTGTTACCCGGAAATTCCGGGGATCGTCGTTCAAAAGGAAGTAGGAATAATAATGAATTATTTATTTTGATCTGGGTAATTTTGTTTGCTTTAAAAGTAAAAAACGCAATAATTAGGTCATCCAAAAGTTCATAATTGTAATTTTTCATTTCTCCCCCCCCCTTTCTCGAAACTACAAAATGTCGGTAGTAAGTCCGTAATAGTTTCCTTGGATTTTTTGGGGTCCCACAAACACCCCTGCAAATGTAATTACTCTTCAACTTAATTTTTCACCATTAGAGTTTGAGAAATAAACCATCATGCAGTTACTTCAAATAAGCATTAATATTTTATGATAATTTTTTTAAATTACCTTTCTACTACATTAAATAAAAATTATTCTGCTAAATTGATACAAAAATGTCTAATTGTCTTATAATTAAGTAAAATTTGAGTAAAATGTTAATCTTAGAATTAACATCTATTTTAGCTGAAAAGACTTGTGCATACTATCAGTTCACCTGTCCAGGATCTGGTCATTGCATTCCACAAAGTTGGGTGTGTGACGGGGATAATGATTGCTTTGATCAATCTGATGAGCAGAGTTGCCCTCCAATATCATGTACTTCATCTCAGTTCCAATGTGCTAATCAAAAACAATGTATACATGAAAGTTATCATTGTGATGGAGTTTCTGACTGTCAAGATAGTTCTGATGAACAAAACTGTCGTATGTTTATTTCAAATTATTTTGTTTATTGAATATCTGATTCACAACTTTTTTTTTTAATTTGCATGATATTTAATATATATTTAGTATTATCTAAATTGTGTAACATTCAATATTTTGCAGTTATGAAATTTACTAGGCATTTTAATTGCTAATTTTCATAACATTGTTATATATTGTAAAAATTTAAAATTATTTTATAATTTTAATGTTCTTTCTATGATGTATTTCAATTATAAGTGTAAAAGTGAAAGATTTTTTATTAAAAATATATTTGAAATTGTGTTTGATATAAAAGAATAATTATTGCTGAAAAATGGGCTTTTGGTTGTGTTTTTCTACATTTTAAAATGGTTCTGAATTTTGTAATACTGCATTGTTGTATTTGATTTTTTAGTATGGTAGTTTATTATATTAACTATATTGCAAGCTTTCAATATTTGTAAAACTCATTCCTCCTCAAAATATTGAAGTAATTCATAACTTCATAAGTTTTATGTCTGAAACAAAATAACTTTTATATACATAAAATACACTTTGAATTTTGTAGTAAAGTATAAACTTCTTACCATAATACATACTACTACTTTCCTGTAAACCTTGGAAATATTTATTATGAAAGATATCAAATTTACTTTCTAACAAAAAATTTGGTCAATTTAGCATATAAATCATTTTAAAGAAACATTGAATTAGTGTAATCTAGATGTCTATTTTAATGTAATCTGGATCTGTTTTAATTTAATCTAGATGTTTGTTTTAATTGAAGACAAATACTTTATATGATAAATGAAAGAATTTTGTTTAAATATTTAGCATCCAGAGCACCTGATCAATGTGACTCGGAGAAAACATTTCAATGCCATACTTCTCGCATTTGCATTCCAAAATCATGGTATTGCGATGGTAACTCAGATTGCGAAGATGGAAGTGATGAACCAAGTTCTTGCGGTAATTTTCCAACTTTATTTTTAAATGTTGAATATTGCTTAAAAGTTTTCACCTTTCTAAATATTTAAAACTATTATTCTGAATTGATCGGTTTTTTATATTAGGTGAAGTTGAATGCCCACCAAATCATTTCAAGTGCAACAATACTCGCTGCATCTTCAAGTCCTGGATATGCGATGGAGCCGATGACTGCGGAGATGGATCTGATGAAGACCATAGGCATGCATGTGGTAAGAAAAATGTTTGTTTTCATTTACATTAAAAACATTTTACTAGTAGTTGTAATATAAGCTTGTATGTGTGTGAGTTTATAAAAATAAGTTCTATGTTTTATATAGGACCAATTGAACAAGGTTGTCCTAGTGGAGAGTGGGCATGTCCTGATGTTACTGGTCGTTGTATTCCTCTGGTCAAAGTATGTGATAAGCATTCTGATTGCCCAGGTGACACTGATGAAGGACCTGGCTGTTGTAAGTTTTTTAAATTTGTAAATCTTCTATTGCAAAAACTAATAATTATTTCTAACTGTATTTGAGCATTTTCATTGGATATTCATGACATGTTAAATTTAATTTTAAATGTACTCTTAACAGCCCTTGAGACTTGTTCATCAAAGAATATGGGTTGCACACACAATTGTTCTGAAACTCCATCAGGACCTATTTGTACCTGTCCTGTCGGCAAAGTACTTAATGATACAAAAACATGCATAGGTAAGTTTGACAGGTTTTGCTTATTATTGTATTGAATACATAAATTTTTTTAAACTTTAGAAATAACATTTAAAACACTTATCTAGTAATTTATCAAAACAGTTTGAGAAATTGATTGATTTTAGATCATCTATTTTCCTAATCCAAAATAAATACTTATTGTAAGTTTCTTGTTTAAATGTGTATTTTTAGTAGTCTTTAAGCAATTATTAGCTTTAAATTTACCATTACAAATTTTGATTTTATTGCCATTCATTTGAAACACAAATGAAAAGTTTAGATTTAATATCTTGCATGTACATATTTTTATTGTGCAAAATGTTTTTAGATTTTGACGAGTGTGCTATTCCTGGAGCTTGTAGCCAGGAATGTATAAATACTAAAGGATCTTATAAATGCCAGTGCTTAGAAGGTTATGTTTTAACCTCAGATCGCCATTCATGTAAAGCAAAAAGTAAGCTGCCAATTACAACTTAAAACTTTTAGTCCTTTTCTATTTTGTTGAGTTAATAGTTCCTTGTAATTAATATCAATAAATTGTTTATAATGTCTTCATGGTATTTGCTATTGTAATTACACTTTATTTTCTGATTCTCAAACTAGTTTTATTCATTTCTATCAAAGTTGATAAAATATACTTGATATGCTATCGCAAATGTTGAAAGAGTGTAAAAATTTCACTTGTGCAACAACTTTTCCTTGTTTAATAGAAAATTTTGCTCATAATAAGGTGGAAGATCAGTTTTAAATGAATTTCATATATAAAGAAAGTCATTTAAAATTGAGTTTCATACTAGTAAAATCAGAAATGTATTTAAGTTTTCTGTTTTGTGTGATGTTATAAGTGTAATTTTGCATAATTTACTGCCCAAAATATTTCATTAAAAGAACTTAAAATATTAAGAACAAAAAATTAGCTTAATGTATGCTTGTTGGAATAACTACCATCTTCTACTTTTTATATACACTCTTTATATTTCTAATGACTTATATTTATTTTTAACATTAATTTCAGATTGGACAAGTGCTTATCTAGTAATTTCTAATCGTCGTTCAATTTTGGTTGCTAATTTGAATACTACCACATTAGAAAGAGTGCCTGTTCGTGTGGAAAATGTAGTTGCTACTGCTTCTGAAATGTCTACAGGCACAATTTACTGGTCTGATATGGTTTTGAAAAAGATCTTCCGTCTTGTTAAAGGAGGTGAGCCCGAAATAGTGAGTATTGATTTATGCAATATTAACCTGTCCTTATTTCCCAATTATTAGAAAAAATTGTTTACTAGCAAAACTACTGAATACATACGTTTTGTTTGACTTAAAACTGGTGATAAATTTGTATCTGTTGTGCAAGTCATTGTAATGATACAGTTCAAACAAATTAAATATGAGCTAAATCTATTAAATTTTTTATTAAAAATGCATTCACAACTATATAAACATAAATAATACACATAATAAATGTAGATGTTGTTTAATCACAAATTTCATATTTTTAATTTATAATTTCATATGAATGCCATAAAAATTTCATAGCTTATATATTTTTAAAAAATTTGCTAATTATAAAGTGGAATACAACATAAAAAAAACTAGCTGACATGTGAGTTTAGATTAATTTAAAAATTTTATATGTTACTTATATAGAGTAACATTTAAAATTATTCTTACTGATAGTTTTACAAATTGTGTACAATGTTTATTAATTTATTGCTTATTCTAGCATTTTATATTGTATATAATTTTTCACAGGTTGTTGGAAGTGGATTAGATTTAGTGGAAGGTTTGGCTGTAGATTGGGTAGGAAAAAATCTTTACTGGGTTGACTCCAGACTCAAGACATTGGACGTTTCTACTCTCAATGGAGAACATCATATTGTTTTACTTAATGAAAATATAAGCCAACCACGTGGTCTCTCGCTTGACCCAAGTGAAAAGTAATTAATACTCTTTAAGGTTTTTAAATTAGTGTAGTGTTTCAATTTTTAAAAATGTTTCTTTGTTTTAGATCCAGGATTATGTTCTGGACAGACTGGGGTGAAAATCCCAGAATTGAAAGTTGTGGAATGGATGGAACATTAAGGAAGACAATTGTGCATACAAAAATATTTTGGCCAAATGGTTTGACAGTAGATATACCTAATAAGAGAGTGTATTTTGCTGATAGTAAGCTAGATTATATTGATTTTTGCAATTATGATGGTTCTGGACGTCAACAAGTTTTAGCCAAAAATCATGTAAGTTATAAAAAAATCAACTTTTTATTCTATAATACTTAAATTATTTTCATTTAATATTTTTTTTCTTTTAGTATCTTTTACATCCTCATTCCCTCACCATATTCGAAGATACACTGTACTGGACTGACCGTCAATTAAATAGAGTTCTGTCGTGCCATAAATTTAAAGGAGTCAACCAAACAGTTGTTTCTCATCTAGTCAGCCAACCTCTTGGCATTCATGTTAGTCATCCTCTTCTTCAGCCTCCATGTAAGCAGTTTTGTATCTTCCTTGAATCTTTTGAACTTCACGAAAAGTTATGATACAGAGCTTGTATCATAGCTTTTTTTTCAGAATTTAGAAGAATTGAGCAAAATCAAAATATATATAGTTCTGTAATGAATCAAAATTCCATGCTGTAACAGTTTCACATAGTTTTCAAAAAATAAAAAATACGAGTGTAAATTTTAATGAAATTAAAAAGGCCTTTTATTGAAATCTATTGAATTACTGTTTCAATTTAATTTTGCTTCATTCATTGACGAATTATTTTTTAAATATATTTTTTGCATTTCAGCTTTAAATCCGTGTGCAAACTCAACATGTAGTCATCTATGTCTGTTATCACCATCTCACTCCATTGGATACACATGTAAATGCCCACCAGGATTTGGTAGAGATACCAAAACTGCTGAAGGCAATTGCGTACCTGGTAAATAATTTTTTTTCTTAAGTTTTATTTCTTAAGCATATTTTGTTCAATTCAACAGCATTGCATTTAATTTAATTTTTTTTCAGTGGATAATCCATATCTCATGGTAATGAGATCAACTCAACTAGTCGATATGAACTTAAATCCAGGTGACAAAACTACAGGATTTTTTACGCCTGTTATTGGAATTGAAAATGGTTACGATTTTGACTATGATAAGCAAGAAGGAAATATATATTATATTCAATTAGAAGAAGATGATAAAGAGAATGTAAGTTTATTATTGCTTACTTATTTAATATTAGGATAAATATTCAAAAATCAATATTTTGGCAAAATTGAACATATGCATGTTTGTTCTTTCAAATATATTAATCACAATATTATTCAAATTCATCATTCATTCTATAATAGATATGTACTTTATTAAAAGGAGAATTTTAATTTAGGGTACAATATTTAAAGTTTCTTTAAATGGTGGCAACCAGACTAAAATTCTTACTGAAGGTTTTGTTGGAGCTCCATATATTGTAGCATTTGATTGGATTGGAAGAAATCTCTATGTTGGCAACAGAAAAGCATCTAATTTTGAAGTGATCAAAGTAAGAATGCCATATTTTATATTTGCTATTTTATTATGATTACTATAGATATGAATAATTCCATCTGAAGTGTTTTAAAATTGATATCAACTTAGGATTTGATTACTAATTTATTTTTAGAGATAATTTTAGCTTGCTAAATTTTTACCATGAAGCAACAAATTTCTGTTTTATATAAATTACAAAATTTTTAAATGTTTAAAAATTTATACTGTTTAATTATATTTACTATTTACACTATACATTCAATAGACACTCGTTTTTATGAACTCATAGCGTAGGATATGAAGTCATAAAATAGATCTTAATATCGAAAGATTGTAAAATGGAAAAATATTTGCTTGGTAAAAAAAAAAAAAAAAACTAGTTTTAAGATATGCTCTCTTTGTTAATAAAATATTAGAAAAAATTAAGTATGGCCTGCATGTAATCAATACATGTTAAATAAAATTTATACTTAAATTCTTGCTTACATTTTATTGATAACAATCAGACAAACTAATAATTTTTTTCTGTTTCAAAACTGCATTTTTGAAATTTTTTTTATGTAAGAAAGCATCAGATGTTCATAAAAATGTCTTTTTTAGTTTGATATCTGAAAGTCCTTTTCCATAATCGTGCATTGTGCTTAATGATTCAATCATCTGATATTTATAAATTGCATGTGAATCCATATTCAAAAAAGTTCAGAAATGGAATTTCTGGTAGCAGCAAATTTTTTAAACTCTTAAATGGGTAACTCATAAGTCACCAAATGCTTTATTCTCTTATGGTAGTTTTCTTCTATAAAGACTGCATCAAAATTATCTAGATTATATTTATTTGTAATATTCTAAGTATAAAACAGTGGGAACATAATATATCACAACAATTACACAATTAAATATTTTGAACTGATAAATAATTTGATTTTCATATAAAATAAAATGAAAATATCAAATATTTTTAAGAAATACAAAAAAAATGGAATTAACTAATTCGATTAAACGCTTTTAAGAATATAATAACTTAAGACTTTCATGAAGATAAAAAAATATAGAAAATGATCCATAGTCAAAAACTAAGCCCAAGGCTTGATTCCCAAAATATTGCTTAAAATATTGAAATCCTTAAATATCGAGGAAATGTTATGGAAATCCTCAAATGTGAAATTAATTGTAACTATAAATTGTACCTAAAAGTGGAAAAACATTGAACAGCAATGACTAAAATAAAAAATATAACTAAAGTATAAAATAAATTTTAAATATGTAACATTTCACAACACTATTTAACTTAATTTGAGAAAAAAATTTAAAATCTAAGAAGTGGAATTGATTTAAAGATTCTTAGTCAGAATGCATCACAAAATTATCTCCTCTATCAAAATATAATTTGTCCATTGGCATCATTTAGTTATTCAAGGTCAAGTTAGATAAATCAAAAAATGAAAATTCAAAGATGTGATGAAATCAATGACACTATTTCAAGACAATTTTGCACAAAAATTCATTGGTTCTTAAAAATATAATTAGCTTACAACTATACTAAATTTACAAGACCTAATATTTTGTACTGTATATTATAAATAAAAATACTTCCTTGTTCAGCAGTCTGCTCAATGTTTTCAATTTGTTATTCAGAATTGCCTTATTAAGTTTTTAGCAAAACATGTTAATGCAATCAGCATAAATTTGCAATTTATTTAACGCAACATTTTTATTAGCAATCTTATCGTTTTTCATGAACTGTATCCTATTTAGGTTGATAAAGAGCAGGAGTACAGAAGAGTAATTTTAAGCAACGATGGAACTGAACTTGGAGTTGCTCGGCCAAAATCAATGGTTTTAGATCCTGAAGCTGGGTAAGTATACTATTGTTAAGGGAAATAAAACATATATCTGTATTTTTCATATTTTTATTTCTAATATTGCTAATTTTGTAGCTGAAGAGAATTATAAATAAATTAGTTTTAATAAAAATTATGCATTTTTAGAAATTTGTATTGGCTTGATGAGGGAGGTTTTTCTGGTGTCAGTACTAAACTGGCTGTTGTGAATATGGATGGAAATAATTCTCGAATAATTCTCAAGGATGGTTTGAGTAATCTGGAGTCTCTAGCTATTGATTTATTCAACAAACGTTTATATTGGAGCCAGAGAACTGACACAGCTAAGGTAAATCTTTTGTAAAAACTTAGTGAATAATTTATTTATTCAAAATAGTCAACCCTGTAAAAATTAAGTGATACATTATTACTACTGAAATTATTAAATCCTATCTAATGTTTTTTTTTCTCATTCATAACATTTAAATAACACTATTTTTAATTGCCACGGTCCTGATTGTCTGAAAATAGATTTTATTTTATACTTTTGACTATAGCATGGAAAATGTGTATTTTGTTCATATTTTTTATGTTATGTTTTTACATTTATATAAAGCAAATATATATTTAATCTATTATCTTTACAGATTTTCAGCATAACTACTGAAGGCAAGGACAAGAAGACTGTTGTTTCCTCTGGTATATCAAAACCATTAGGACTTACTGTATATAACAACAAGCTATATTATTTGGATCCCATATTTGAAAAAATTTCAAGAGTAGATTTGCCAGATGGTACCAATGCTGTTGATCTTGAGACTAATGCAGCTAATCTTATTAGTATGAAAGTTTATAGTAAACGACCATGTGAGTAACACTGATCATATTTGATTCTAATTTTTATGTTGAAAAATTATTAATAACAATAACCATTCACTTAAAATTCTTGAGTTAAAAAATTTATTCATGAATTTGTGTTATTTTTATATAACCTTAGTTTTTTTAATTCTTTTAATTATATTTGTTTTAATACCAAGAGGGTATTTAATAATAAATTTTTCATCAAAACAATTGCAAAGAGCATATGTTACACATTTTAATAATCATAATAAATGTAAAAATGGCTGTGGAAATACTTCACTGACTTCGTATTTTGAAATTTATTCAAAAAAATTTTACAATTGATATGTTAGATATAAATATAAAACGAGTATCAGTTAAAGCAAATGTATGACAAATATTAAAATTTTCTAATATGAAAAATGTCATGATATTTTATACCGATTACATGTATCTTATATATGAAATCCTATTTTATGAAACTATTTCATAACAAGCAGTAGTTATAAATTTAATAAAAATTTTAAATTTTTATTTATATACAAAATATAAAGCTTTTAAAGTAAGAATCTCAAAACCTTAAAATAGTTTACAAAGTTTAACAATGAATGAGAAAAAAAATTTCAGAATTGTAATTTTTTCTCATGCCTTGTTAGTTGTAATAATCAAATGTGTTGTAGCATCATAGAAAATAAAATATTTAATATTCATTTATAAATAAAGTTCTTTAAAAAAAAATCAAATATTAGTAAAATGAAATTGCTTTTAAATTTTAAATATGTTAATTACTCTTCAATTGTAAAGTATGTAGCTTATATATTTATGGGAACTCACTTGTATATTAATTATATTTAAATTTTTTTCTATATATATATAGCTTCGGATAATCACCAATGTCATAAAAATAATGGAGACTGTCAACAGTTATGTATACCTTTATCTAACAACAAGCGCAGATGTATGTGTGGCACTGGCTTTCAGACTGATGGAGAAACTGGTTGTAAAGCTTATAAATCATTTGCTATTGTTTCTGAATTGGAAAAAGCAAGAGGATTCAGTTTAGAAGATCACAGTGAAGCCATGGTGCCTATATCGGGAACTGGTATGTTTATGAAATTCCTTAATATGAATAACCATCAAACTAAAATAATTGTGATGTTCAAAATATTGTAAAATCATTTAAACAATCAGGCTTTTTCCCCTTACTGTTAAATCTTTATTTTATTTATTTCATTTTTTAGAAACTAATTTTTTTGAACTGTAGTTGAATGACAGTGATATGTTTTGATTTTCTAGAAATTAGTAATTTGAATACTATTTTTTTTTTTTAGTTTATTGATAAAAATAAAAACCATTAGTTTTTTTAACTGTCAATTAAAATAAGCTATTATTTAAGTTCATTTACAAGGCTATTAATTTCCTTTACCAAAAGTAATTTTACTTTTACATTTATTGATTCTTGGATTTCAAATACTCAAAAATTAAAAAATCACTTCTAAAATACAATTGAATTGATTTTTTTACTAATATTTAAAGTAATATTCCATTAATAATTCTTCATCAAAATATTCAAATTTATTAAACTATTTAATAATTATTAGACTATAGCATTAAATTTTAATTATTTTTGAAAAATTGGGAATTACAAATAGTTATTGCTAGGAGTTCATGGAGGCATGTTTGAAACTAAATAAAACATTAATAAAAAAAACTTTAAAAAGATTAATAAAATTTTATTTGCTTGTATTTTAGGACACATTTATCTTAATAAAACAAGTTTAAGTTTTTTTAATATTTCAAAAGTAATGTTCCAAAATAAATAAAATTATTGTTGTCGTGTGCCAGTTAAGTTGGCATTATGGGGTGCGCTGCTCCACTTTTCCTACTGAACCATATTTTGGTGTGGAGTCCAACTTCCTCAATACACACATGCCATAGGTACCTGTTTATAGGGTAGACAACCATTCACAACCCATTCATACAAGGAAAGGACTAAGACAGGATAAATACAGAAAGTACATCCATGCCCGAGCCGGGATTTGAACCCAGGACCATAGTCAGGCACACTGACCACTAGACAAGTTGGGCGGCTAGTAAAATTATTTTTAATGTATAATGAATACTTCCTAAATTTTTCTACTATCTTAATGCATTAAATATTTTTGATTTCTTTAGAAAGGCATATCAGCATTTTATTAAAAATTGAAAAATATATTTCAGTGTATGTTATTTGCATGATATTTTAATGGTGTTTTAATTATATAACTTAAAACTGATCAAAAAGCTTTATTCTAGGCCATAACATATTACATTTGGATGTTCATTATTCTGAAAGTCATATCTATTGGGTTGAGTTTAATCAAGGGGAAAAGAATGGAATATACAGAATCAAACCAGACGGTACTGAGTTAAAACACATAATTTCAGATGGCATTGGTAGCAATGGCATCAGAGGCCTAGCAGTTGATTGGATTGCTGGTAAGTTAAGAAGATAATATTATTGGAAATTATTTTGAATAATTGCCAGTCTTGAACTTTTAGTTCTAAAAGAAAAATATGAAGCGTACTGTAACAAATTTTCGCTGTATTTTAGAAAACTTGTATTTCACCAATGTCTTTCCTCATGAGACCTACATTGAAGTATCCTGGTTGGATGGTTCCAAGCGCATGGTTCTTTTAAAGACAACCACCGATTCACCAAGAGAACTTGCTGTTAATCCTCTTAAACGTTATCTGTACTGGATCGATTACGGTCAATATCCTAAAATTGAAAGAGCGCTTCTGGATGGGACAAATCGAACTGCTCTAGTAGTGAACCAGATTAGTAGTCCAAGAGATCTAACTATTGATATTGAAACTCATGATATCTATTGGGTTGACTCTAAAGAAGATGCTGTACAGGTAATAATTTTTTTACTAACAAATATGTTAATAAAAATAGTATCAAATTATATAGAAATTTTATAAATTTTCAATGCAAACTGAATTTTTCTCTTTTAACTTAAATTGCATTTTATTCTAGAGAGTAAAGTTTGATGGTTCACAACGAGTGTACATTTACAGAAACTATCCTAATCCTATGGGAATCGCTATCCATGTTTCCAAAGTGTACTGGGTGGATCGTAATCTGAGAACCATTTTCAGAGCTGATAAAAATCCCAGTAATGAATCCAAAGTAGAATCAATAAGAGCAGATATGGACACATTAAGAGATATTGTCATATATGATGTTAAAAATCAACCTTTTGGTAAGTCATTGAACTTGAATCTATGAATTTAATGCTTAGTCAAACTTTCAAATTTTACACTAATTTATGTTAGTAAAATTATGTGTAAATATTTTTTAATTAATGAATGTAAAATTTGAACCATTTTTTTAGAAATAATTTATGATGTATAATTATAAATGTGTACCATATTTTCCTGTATATAATCTGCAGTGGCATATCCGCAAGCCATTTTATTCAAGCAAAAGAAAAAAAGCGTCGCATAATCCGCGGCAATTTTTCCGACGAATGATCGAAAATTTATACTGCTAATTTGGTGCCACATAAAATAAATATTCATTATAACTAAAAATATAATAAATTTTACAGAAAAAAACATTTATAATGATAAAGATCTGTTTGAATTCACCTCAAAACAAAGTGCGATTAACTGAGATGAAAGCACGATCGATCAATGTCCGAGAAGATTCTAGTAAATCTTATCTATTTTTAGATTTTAATAACTTTTAAAACGAGGTTAGACATATTTTAAAAATAAACTATATTTGTTTCGTTAATAGTTAAATGAAAGAAATGGATTACTTTCTAACTGCGCATCGAATACATTCTCTTTTGTACCGTGCCTGCTTTGTTTTTCACCTTACATTACATGTTTGTTGACAATTTTTTTCATTTGCCTTCCCTATAGCTTTCAGTTTAAAATTTAATCTTTAACTTAATAATTTTCACTTTCTGTGACAAGATATGAATCTGGATGTTTTCAGAGCGAAACAATTCAAGTCAAGACAGAATGCGAAATGACGCTAAAGAATTGCAACTTTAATAACCGTTCAGAAGAACTGAATTCGTTCTTGAATTGGACAATGCTGATTATAGTTAAAATAAGTCAACAGAGTATTGGCACCATCTGTTATTTATTCTATGAAACATAAACGGCATTTATTTCAAAACTTTATTGTAAACAATTCTGATGAAAAATATTTTTTTGTCAGATTATCCGCAGTGGCGTATAATACGCAGAACGAAATTCAGAACTTTTTAACACATAATCTGCAAATTATATACAGGAAAATATGATAATTATGATGTTTATGTGTGTAGCTATTTAACAACTATGAATTTAGTATACTTCTGGCATGAACATTCTATAAATGTATGGAAGAAAATAAAAACATTTTATGCCTGTATATTGAATATATCGATTGTAAACTTTTAATGTTTTAATACTTCTTATGTTTATATCTACAAGAGAAATTAAGTATTCCATCATTTTATGTGTTATGCATTTATTAACTTAAATTATATTTTTTAGCTACATCACCATGTGCTAAACATTCTACAGCAAAATGTGCACAACTCTGCTTTGCCATGCCAGAAGCTGTAAATAGAACTTTCAAATGTGCATGTGCATCTGGTGTTCTTGGCCAGGATGGTAAATCATGTGAAGGTAATTACATGTTCTGTACATATTAACAGCCATAACAGAAATAAACTAATTTTGAAAAAAAATTATGCAAATGTCACTTTAAAAAATTTTCTAATCATAATTAAGTTTGGTAGATTTAATACTTTTTGAGGATATAAACTTCTAATGTCCAATATTTATATATAAAAGCTGTATTCAGATAATGCATTTAAATAAAAATGAACTGGTTTTCTTAGAATAACAGCTAATGACACAAGTCATATTTAATTAATAAATTCATATTATCTTTATAGAATTGAACTATGTGAATAAGTATTAGAATTTATGAGGGTATATAATTAAATGTGCAAATGTTTTCAAAACTTAGAAATATTGAAAACACTTGTGCATTTTTGCTTAGTTTGTATGAAAAACTTTTATATTATCATTGTATTAAGAATTTTCCTTACATTTCATTCAAGATACAATATTAAATTTTTAGCATAAAACAAATGTTAGTGTTAGTGCTTTAACTATAAGATTATGGTATTAGTGCTTACTAAATTTCTAAAATTATTAGCATCATTTTAAAAATGTTGTGATTAATTTGCAACTCACACTTGATATTAAAGCATTCATATTTAAACTTATTCTATTTAGTATATCAAGTTATAATAAACAGATTTTCAAAAATAAGCTGTCACTTACTGTTTCAGATTTGAAAGAATATATTGTATTCACAACCAGAAGAGAAATTAGAAGCTTACATTTGGATCCTAAAGTTACCAGTGTCCCATTCCCAACAAAAACAAATTTGTCAAATGTTGTAGGTTTAGATTTTGATTACAAAGATAAAAAGATATTTTTCACTCGTAAGTATATTAATTTATTTGTATATAAATCTTAACTCACTTATATCTCAATCTTGAAATGGCTAAAATGAGCATCTATTTTGATAATTGGAGTTAGAGATTTTGATATTAGATAAAATATCTAAATTGTTTTACCATTTGACCAGCAATTAAGATTAATTCACTTATTTAACATTAAAACATTCACATATTAAAACATTCACACTTCAGTTATAAGAAGCATAAATATTTTTTATCGATGTTGATTTAGTATTGATGTTTCAAAAAAATACCAAAATGTTTTTACCTTTAATAAAAGTTTAATATCTTTGAATATTACATTTAACTTGTTAGTGAATGTATTTATATTTAACCTTGCATCATCAATTAACATGTTAGTGTGAAATTATTTCATAATTATTTATTGAAACATTAAAATAAGTGTACATTTATTTTATTCTATTTATATTTTTCATTCACTGAAAATTAATGTATTTTAAAAACATTCTTTTCTATATTACAGAAATTCGTCCAGATGGTAGCATATCTTGGGCAAATATGCATCAGTTAGATAAAGTGAATGTTATTTTAAATAAAGGAATAAATCCTGAAGGTATTGCTTACGACTGGACTAGACAGAAAATATATTGGACAGATTCTGGCAATCGCAGTATTTATGCCATGAATATGGATGCTACAAACATTGTGATGATCACCCGGGTTGAAAGGCCTAGAGCTCTTGTATTAGATCCATGCCAAGGGTAATAAATATTTTTTTTAATTACCGTATTTTTCTGTATATAATCCGCGGAGTATGTGTTAAAAAAATTCCCAATTTCGCTGTGCATATTATATGCTGCTGCGGATAATCTGATAAAAAATATTTTTCACCAAAAAAATCTTAAAATAAAGTTTTGAAAGAAATTTCATTTATCTTTCATAAAATAAATAATTGATGGCGTTACGACTTGGTTGACTTATTTTAACAATAACCAGCATTGTCCAATTATGTTATCGAACAAATTCAGTTCCTCGGAACAATATTAAAGTTGCAATTCATTAATGTCATTTCGCATTCTATCTTGACCTGAACTTTTTCGCTCTGAAAAGATTCAAATTCGTATATCGTCATAGTGAAGTGAAAATTAATAAATTTCTGAGCAAATTTTAAACTGAAAGCTATAGGGAATTCAAGTGAAAAATTTTTTGACAAACTTGTAATGCAAGGTGAAAAACAAAGCAGGCACGGTATAAAAGAAAAAGTATTCCATATGCAGTTAAATGAAAGAAATGTATTATTTTCTAACTATTAACCAAAAAATATAGTTTATTTTTAAAAAGTGTCTAACTTTGTTTTAAAAGTTATTAAAATCTAAAAATCGATAAGTTTTACTAGGATTTTCTCAGATATTGATTGATGTCATGCTTTCATCTCAGCTAATCGCACTTTGCGTTGAGGTGGATTGAAACAGAACTTTATCATTATAAATATTTTTTCTGTAGAATTTACTATATTTTTAATCATAATGTGTATTTTTTATTTTACTTGGCACCAAATTTTTAGCATTCTAAGTTTTTGACTATTTGTCAGAAAAATTGCAGCGAACTATACGTCGCTGCAGATTATGCAATGCTTTTTTCTCTTTTGCTCAAAAAAAGGGATGGTTGCGGATTATATACAGAAAAATATGCTCACAGTAGAAAAATGTTAATTTTAAAACACTGCTATTTAAATTATTATAATGAAATTTCATCCTAATATTAATACTTTAATGATTAAGTTTTACATTTTCTTTTCTTTATTATGCTTATGTTTGAGAATTTTATTAAATTTTATTTTTAGTTATATGTACTATACTGATTGGGGAAGATTTGGAAATACTGGAAAAATATTTAAAGCAACGATGGCAGGAAATAATAAAATAGCCATTCATGAGACCAATCTTACGCAGCCAAGTGGACTTGCTCTGGATTATGATGAGCAAAAATTGTATTGGACAGATGCACTTAGGTATGAATTTTTGATTTTGCTTTATAAATATTTTTCTATTGTATTATAAAAATTATCTATATTTGTTAATACTTTTAATAGTAATCATTTATGTGAAATTCAGAAAATTAAAAATATTTCTTTGTTTTCTGTTGCTATTCTAAAACTAAATCAGTTTGAAAAACTTCATGATTTTTTTTAATTGAATATTTGAGAGATTATAATATTCAAAGGAATTAGATAATTCAATAAAGTTGTTTAGAATATTACTCTCAAACATTTTACTCTTTTCTGTCAGCTTTTTTTAAATTTAATAATTACTTCTGAATTTTGAAGAATTAAATCTTTAATTTCTGTAGATTTTAAATTGTATATGTGAGTCAAATTATCTAATAATAATTATGCAGTCTAACAGTCGGATTAAAACCAATGAGAAATTTTAAGAACTTCACAACTAGTTAGATTATTGATAGTTATTAACTAGACAGGAATTCATTGCGAGTTTTTTATTTCGATATTTTTAAAAGAAATGTAAATTTCATAGGTATGTTGATAAATGATCAGTTAAGAGGTGGAAATAAGATTTCCTGAATGTTTCTTATTAAATAATATCTAATATTAGATTTCCATTGTTGAGTATCATTCTATTCATATATATGCAAGTAATTTATAATTTACTTCACTGTTATAGCATAATACTTTGTTCATATATATATATATATATATATATATAACACATACACAAATACTTTACAAAAACTTTTTTTTAAATTTTATTCAAGAACTTTTCAGTTTTTCTTTATTAGATAATTTGTTTGAATATTTATTTCAGAGAAAAAATAGAAAGATCTGATTTAGATGGTTCAAATAGAGAAGTTCTTGTTAGTGCCACGATTTATCCATTTGCAATAACAGTTTATGGAAAATATATTTATTGGACGGATTTACAATTGCGTATGTACTTACTTTAGAATTTCTTCTAATTTTTGGAGCTAATTTAACTATCAAAAAAAAATTTTTTTAAGAAATGTTAAGTGAAATAATTTAATATTTAGAAAATATTAAAGTAATTTAAAATATTCTTATTTTAACAAATTTTGTTAAATTATTAATTTGAGATTTACGTATTATATTTTACTTTTTGAAAATTAGAAAATATGATAAATAACTAATGGAATATAAAGATTTACACAATCTTCTATTAGTTTGTAATATATTTTATATATATTGTTTCTTAATTATATAAATTTTAAGCTTCAAATATTTAATTTTTCTCATCAAAGTCAACCAGATTGTTTTTCAATATTATAATAGTGCATTTTAAATAATTGACTGTCATAGGTGGAGTATACAGAGCCGAGAAACATACTGGTGCTGGAATGATTGAAATGATTAAAAGACTGGAAGAATCGCCTCGTGATATACATATATTTGCTCCTGATCGTCAGAAGTGTATGTATTATTACATTTTAATGTATCAAAATATATTTTATTCATTGTGGGAAAATTTCAATAAATATAGAGTTCTGCATTATAATTTTCTCTTATTTTCTTAAATTCGATACTGAAAATTTCCATATAAGTTGAATGAACTGTTTAATTGAAGTTTTATATTTCATAAGTATTTAAAGTATTTGTTTATTGATGCCAAATGCTTTAATTAAAGTATATAATTTTTCCTTTTAATAAAAGTAAATTTTCAAGTTATATTATAAAGGCTTCTGAAGTAAAGAAATGTGGAACTGCATCCCAAAAATATAATGCTTATTTTGGATAGTTTGTTCTCAAACAAAATTTTTATTAATGGATATGAAAACTTTTGTTGGTGTAGTTTTAATCTGAGTGGAATTTTAATTTTATCCTAAATATCCAGATAAAAATTAAAGTGACTTCATTCTTAAGTAATTTAAAGACCAATATAAGTATCAATTCATCATTATTTAAAATTTAAATTTCAAAATTTTATAATGTGTGTTATTTCTTGACTTGTAGAAATTGGTTTTAACAGCATCTGATTGTCATTTTTAATCTTTGATCAATTCATTTTGTTGATAAAAGTAAAAAATCTAAATTATTTGATAAAATCAAAACTTGTGGGTGAAATCAATATTTAACAAAAAGTTCTGAATTAAATATTTGTACTAGTGTTTTTGTGGAAATCCACTTCAAACTGTATGCTCTAGCCCATGGATTCCTAAACTTTTTTCTTGTGGACCACTTTCGAAGTTTTGTTATTTTTTGATAGACCCCCTGCTGCTACATTTCTACTGTATTCCCAAAACTCCTGAAAAATATCACCCTAAATTGGAGGTGTTAAGAAGGAAAAAAAGTAGCACATTTTCTTGTGTCCTATTTATTAAAATACTTATGGTTATACAAAATTATAAACATTTATTACAATATACAATAAAAATATGTATAACAAATAGGCAGATACTTTTTCCGGCACTGCAAACACTGACATCAATTTACTCAGTCACACTTTTATGTTCAAAATCTCAGAAACAAAGGAGTAACGTTTTGTTCTTGGCATTTGTATTTATATACTAATATAGATTGCAGGCACAGCGCAAGTCGCATTTCATCCCTTTGCAGGTCTAAACAAGCATCCCGGGCAAGCGGCCACATGGGTGGCACTTCGTAAATCTCGACATGTGGTGTTCAATTCTGTGTTTGAACTGAGTCTCAAATATTTTTGAGTACCTACCTAGTGAAGGAGGCTACCTGCCTACTTTGATAGATAAATCCAAGCCAAAATTTTTGTTCTTTATTATGAAAACCAGAAAATTTTTCGTGGGCACCCACTTAGAAATTGTGAAATCCGGTTTTCTTTTCATGTCTACATGGACCCCCATGTGGTCTCCTATGGACCCCTATGGGTTCACTTGGACCACTTTGGGAACCTATACACTAGCCGAATTAGTCCTAATGTGCCAAAAATGATAGAGTGCCGAGCTCTCTTATTTTGAACAACTAATTGGAAAAAGCAATTTATAAAAGAAATGCAACTTTCTTTTATCTTTATAAAATTTGAGCTGATTAAGATGGAAAATTACTTAACACACATGTAGCAATATTTGTAGCTGAGCAATACTCAAGCCTTCAGTTCAATGACTTGTCAGTTTGACACTTCCTTGGTTAAGAGTATTTGTAATGTACTGGAATCTACATTAACCTTTGCGGAGTTCATTGACTAATCAGCTGCTGAATTAGTCTTAATGTTGCATTAAATTCAAATATAGAATGCAAACTCAACAAGTTATCATAGCTCTCACTTGTTTCGATGGATAAGTTTATATTTTTTAATGAAACTCTATTGATTAACTAAATTACTTAAAATTGTCAATTTAGGTGAAACTGATTTATGTAAAGTAAATAATGGAGGATGTGCCCAATCATGTCACCCAGCACCCAATGGAACTATAGAGTGTTTGTGTGAAAATGGATACAAAGTTGTCAATGAAGGTCGTATGTGTGTTGGTAAGTTTTAGAATAACTTAAAATTTTAGAAATCTTTAGTATTTTGTGAATAAGATTTTGAGCACACACATTGCCATTTTGTCTGGTAAATGTTTATTTTAATTTTTCTTCAGGAGACAATGTTACATGCAGTGATAATAAATACACATGTGGCAATGGCAAATGCATACCACGTTTATGGGCATGTGATGGTGACGATGACTGTGGAGATAATACTGATGAAGACAAAAATTATTGCTGTAAGTAATTTTTCTTAAATTATGTGACATTGTAAAATGAATCTAAAACGAAATTTTAATTTGAAATATGTATTGCAGCCCTGCACACCTGTAGTTCAGCAGAATTTAGATGTGGTGTTGGACGTTGTGTTTTTAAGACCTGGAGATGTGACCATGAAAATGATTGCGGTGATGGTACTGATGAATTGGATTGTGGTAATTATTCAATTTTCTTAATATGTAATTCGTGTCTAAAATAAGGATCTATTGCAAGATCTTGTGAAAATTTATGCCGAATTTCTTCAAATTTTGTACATTGTGAAAAAAATCGGATTTATATACGAAATATCTATTACTATAAAAAGTTTCTGTAAAACAGAAATTTTGAAGTGTAAAAATTGCTTAGCATGTAGTAAAACTATAATTTTTATTAATACTTGTAATTTTTTTACTTATAGTATACCCGCCCTGTGCAGAAGGTGAATTCACATGTGCCAACTTTCGCTGTATTCCTCAATCCCAAATCTGCAATGGAGTAAATGATTGCAAAGACAATAAGACTTCTGATGAGAGTGCTGAATTATGCAAAAACAATAGAACTTGCCCTGGCAATCACATTAAGTGCAATTCTACCAATATTTGTGTTGAACCATACTGGCTTTGTGATGGAGACAATGATTGTGGAGATAATTCTGATGAAAATCCAGCTCTATGTGCACAACGCACTTGTCCACCCAACAGTTTTAGGTACACCTATATTTGTTATCAGTATACTTTGTGCCCTCTAATTTCAGAGTGTTTAATGACTAATTAAATATTGTTAATTTAAATGTGCTAATTATATACTATATATATTAAATTGATCATTTTTTTTATCAAAAGGATTTGACTGTGGAATTAAATTATTTAGTAAAGTTTAAGGCTTTTAATATCACCGATTATTTTTAACTATGAAATTATACACATCATTAGGTGCTCAAGTCATCGTTGTATTCCTGCCACATGGTATTGTGATGGAGATGATGATTGTGGCGATAGTGCTGATGAACCTGAAGAGTACTGCAATAGTGAAAAGAAAACTTGTTTTGGGGATTTATTCACTTGTGATAATGGAAATTGTGTTCCTAGAATTTATATTTGTGATGGAGATAATGATTGTTTAGATAATTCAGATGAAGACCAGCGCCATCAATGTGGTTAGTTAATTTTGATGTTTACTTTTTAGATTACATAACATTTAAATGTAATTATTTGGTCTCACTGTGCTATTATTTATTTAGAAACTAGGCAATGTGATCCTGAAAAAGAATTCACTTGCCCTCAAAACAAACAATGGGATCGGCCGTCTTGCATTCCTAAACGATGGGTTTGTGATGGTGATCCTGACTGTGTTGATGGTGCTGATGAAAATACTACACTCCATAACTGTCCACCCCCTGAACCTTGTGAAGACAATCATTTCCGTTGTGATAATCATAGGTGCATTAATAAGGATTGGGTTTGTGATCATGATAATGATTGTGGTGACGGATCAGATGAACCTAAGAATTGTAGTAAGTGTCTAATATTTTTAGCTATTAATATTTGTCAGTAATATAGTATAAAATTGTTTTTAGAAAAGATGAAGTTTTTAACATTTATACACAATCTGCTATAATTTGTCTTTTGAAATTGTTTTATTTTCATTTAAATTGTAGATTCCTATCCAATGACCTTTCATGTTCAAAAGCAAATGAACCTAAAATATTCAAATATGTAAACAATAAATAAATAGTAACTGCACTTTAGAAAAGAAAGTGCAAATGTAGTACGTAAATAGTTTAAAAATCTTACAAATGAAAATGTATGCCAGTATATAAACAAAATGTTCTTGCAGTGTTCAGTAATTTATGAAATATTTAGAAAAAATTTCTCCATTTAAAATATTTCTTTAAATTCCTAAGTAAATTCATAAATTTTATTTATTGGGATTGAACAGTTTTTAAATTCACTAGAAAATATAATAAATTGCATAGGTAAATAAAAATTTGTTTTAATAGTATGATACTAAGTTTTAAAATATATAAATAATTTGTAAATTATATGAGATATTGTAGAGGGAAAGTGCTAATTTATAAAAAAATTTCATTCTTGTGCATTTGTTAGAGTATTCATTCAAATATGTTATATTATATGCAGCAAAATAATCTTGGTTTGATTTAAATTTTTTTATAATTATTTTTATATTTTGATTATAATATTGATACAGGTTGCTCAGTATAATTTGCAAATTACAGAAATGTATGAAAAATATTTTAAACTGTGAATCAATGCCTGATAATAGCAAGCCTGCAGCAAGATTTTAACTTTTTAATAATTTGCTTTTGAAAACATTCTTATATATTGAGAAATATCTCTAAAGGGAAAAGGATTACTGTCTGAAAATATGTTTAGTAAGAAACTTTGCTTTCAGAAATATTAAAAGCCAATATAATTTCTGTGATATATTATCTTAAGTTATTTAGCAAAATAATTAGTTTTGTAAATTGAGCGATTGTTATGTCTTTCTCCAAAAGCATACAATTAAGCAATTTAGTAAAAAGTAATATTATCCATGTATAAGAACTTTCCTGCATTTTTTCTAGTTTAATCATTTAAAGAGTAGCTATAGCATTGCGTTGGTATGGTTAGTAACTAGTTTTTTGCAACTCAAACAAATTTCGTAATTTTTTCTGTTTTTTTTTAAACTCAAATTTTGTGAGTTGTATAACTTAGTTAAAAGGAAATTAAATGAATTTATTTCTTAGAGATTTATTTTCAACAAACTTTTCTATAATAAGTATCCAGTGATTTTTTTAATGCCTTTATTTCAGAAATTTCATGTCTACATTAATAAGTGTTAATTGCCTTCGTTTTAGATCAAATTTAATGTATTTTCTGTGAAATTTATTTCTTATACTGAAATAAGTCTAAAGTACAAAATATCTTCAATATTTATGAAAATTTTAAATGATTTTATTAGTTTGCATTAAATTTAATACAAATGTCTTAAAATAGGAGCAATGCTGATTCCTTTAGTGGATTATGATTTAATTAAAGTTAAATAAGAAAACATCCATTATCAAAACCCAGTAACAGCTTGAATATTTTAATTTTTAATTCACTTGTTTATATATTTTTCACTTTTCAGCATTCAGAACTTGCACTGATGAAGAATTTTCTTGCCGCAATGCCAAATGTATTCGTAAAATGTATCACTGCGATGGTGAAGATGATTGTGGTGATGGAAGTGATGAATTAGCCAAAGATTGCGCTACAGAGGCTCCAAAATGTGCTAGTAATGAATTCCAATGTAAAAGTGGACAGTGTATTCCTTATGAAAAAGTATGCAACAAAGTGGTTGATTGTGACGATAGTTCAGATGAACCACCTCATTGTCATGTTGATGAATGTGCAAAAGTGGAAACCAATCAGTGTGAACATAAATGTATCAATACTCTAACAGGATTCTATTGCGAGTGTTCTGAAGGGTATGAGCTTGCCAAAGATGGTAAAGCTTGTAGAGATATTGATGAGTGTGTTGTAAAGCCAGAAGTATGCTCTCAATATTGTTTTAATACTCCAGGCTCCTATTATTGTAAATGTAATGAAACTTACTATGAAAGAGAACTTGATGGAAGAACTTGCAAACGAAAGGACAGTAAGTTGTTTCTCTTGATATCTCTTTTGTTTCACTACCTGATGTTTTTTTAAGTTAATTTAAAACATTCCATTTCTAAAAATATTCATTCTTGTTAATTTAAATTTTATCAAAAATATGTATTTTGTTTCTAATGTGAGAATTTTTATTTTCAGACATTGAACCTTGGCTTATCTTCACAAATCGTTATTATCTTAGAAATATGAGTACCGATGGAAAGCAATATAATCTTATTAAGATGGATTTGAGAAATGTTGTTGCCTTGGATTTTGATTTTTCAGAAGACCGTCTTTATTTCTGTGATGTTGGCAATAAAACAATCAGCCGTATTTTCATTAATGGAACTGGGGAAGAGACGCTTATACGTCACGATACTCAAGGCTTAGAAGGCTTGGCTGTTGATTGGATTGGAAGGTAAAGGTTTTGAGTGTTTTAAGTGTATAATTTGTGCCTATAATGTGTCATTGATATGTAATGCTCAAAAAATGATTAGATTAATCTTTGTGCTCTTGGAATGAAAATATCATCATAGAAAAGTAATATAAATTATTTATTAATACTAGAACCACATTATTTTCAAATAATATTTTAGTTGAAGATGGTTATCCCTTGATAAATGACTTTTATATAAAAAGAACATAACTATTGAAATTAGTCTTCAACATTTTAAAATTCAAATTATATTTGTTATTTATGTAGTCATCTTGCTAAAGTAAACAAGGTGATGCAACACTTATACTTTGAAAAATATTCTAGTGATTTGCTGTATTAAATGCAACTTTTCATCAAAAAATTAAATTACTTTAATCTCTATAAATATACATAATAAAATGGGTTTTTGTTTGGATGTAAACTTCTTGTAAATAGAAGTTTATATGCAACAAGTGCTCATTTGTGTTATTATTTTTCTAGTTATATTTTCATAAACATATTTTTCAGCCTGAATGTTAAATTATATTCTTTTATATGATCCAATTATTTTGTTTTCAGATCTAAATTTCTAGTATATATTTAAGAAAAAAAGTAATAGTTTATATTCATTGCAAATTGATTATATTTAATTTTCAATATTCATGGATTTATAGCTGATATAGAACAATTTGTAATGTGATCAAGATATAAAAAATAAGTTACATCAATATGAACAGTTTATTTGCTAGAGCCAAACCTTTCATTTTTAATTTATGTTTAGAAAAGAAATGTTTCCAGCTTGATTCATGGTATGTAAACTTTGAGATTTTGTATAAGAATGCTTATAATTTTTCAGAAAAATTTATTGGTTGGACCGAACTTCAAAGCAGCTTGATGTAGCTGAGCTTGATGGAAGAAATAGGAAAACTTTATTATCTGGCAAAATATCAGATCCAAGAGCTCTAGCCGTTCACCCTGGAATTGGGTAAGTTGTATTTTTGAAATTAAATATAGCAAATTGTTGAAATTATAGAGATAATTATATGTGTTGTCTAAATTAGGTTCCTCTATTTCACTGACTGGGGTCATCATGCCTATATTGCTCGTATGGGGATGGATGGCTCTAATTTTTCAAGAATTGTGCTCTATGAAAATAAACTGGTCTGGCCTAATGCTTTGACTATTGATTACTTTAGTAACAAGATATTTTGGGCTGATGCTCATTTGGATTATATAGAGTATGTATAAAATTTACAATAAGTCTCATTTTATTTTTTTACTGATTTTCATGATATTAAAGAGGAAAAAAAGGAAATTTATTCGATGTAGCTAAAAAAGATTTTATTAATCAAGTTTTTTAAAATATCTGCCATTTCTGTCTTTATTGTAATGTTTTAAAAATTTCTAAATTTCAAGAGATAGGTCTGTGAATATTTAAAAGTTTTCAGTTATAGAAGTTAAATAGAATAAATTTAAATTGTTATTTTTTATTTTCTTTTAGAGATGTTTTATATTAAAATTCCTTTAAAATTGATCCTCATTCAAATTTCTAGATTTGCTGACTTAGATGGAAAAAATCGACACCAAGTTCTGTCAGGCAATTCTGTCCCTCATGTATTCGCAATTTCTGTGTTTGACAACTTCATGTATTGGACTGATTGGAATCTTAAAGGTGTATACAGAGCTGATAAGTTCACTGGAGAATACTTGCAAGTACTGCGAAATACATCACATAGGCCTTACGATATTCACGTTTTTCACCCTCTTCGCCAACTTCCTTGTATGTACACAAACCATCTTTTTTTCATAAAAAAGATTCAGCTATATTTCTTGCTATAGAGAAAATATCTTTAAAATAAGCTTTTGTATTATAATAGTTGATCTTTTATTAGAATAACAGTTGATTAGTAGGAATAATTATTTTAACTTTTAATATCTTGTTTAAATGCAGTTCATTCAGCATTAAATATTTGAGCTCAACATTAAAAATAACACTTCAGCAATTTTTATGCATTTATGATTCATATTAATATTAAAAAGTATTCATTAATGTCATTTTTAAACATTAAATTAAAAATGACATAATTTTAATGAATAAAATTAGAAAAATATATAGATTTTATGCACAAAAAATGAACTATGTTGTATCTGCAAAGTATCATTTTTTTAAAAAAGTAAATTTGTTTTATGCTACCTATTCATAATCATTATTTAGAGTAATGTAGTATGCAACATTGAGACTAATCAATGAAAATATTTATTCATCTGTTTTAATTTCACTTTTATTAGATACAAATCCATGTGGAAAGAATAATGGTGGTTGCTCTCATCTCTGCCTCATTGCTCCAGGAGCAGATAAATATACTTGTGCATGTCCAGACAACTTCATTCTTAGGCAACAATCTGTTGGCCCACACATGGCAAATCATCAATGCATTGCAAATTGTACCTTAGGTCAACATTTGTGTGGAGGCAATGACTCCAGGTGTATTCCTATTTACTACAGGTGTGATGGAAACAAAGATTGCAGAGATGGTTCTGATGAGGCAGGATGTCGTAAGTGAACATTTTATGAAATGTTAAAATGTAAAAAAAAACTTTAAATACAAACAATTCTTAAAAATTCTCTCCTGAATGCTTTTTATACCTCTTAAAGTAAATATCTTATTAATGTTAAAGTAAAACGAATGTTTTAATTCTTCATAATTTTTTTTTCTATTTTAGCTCCATTTGTTTGCAAGCCTGGACAATTCCAATGTAATAGCACTCAAAGTTGTGTATCTCGCATTAGAATATGTGATGGTACTGCTGATTGTAGTGACAGATCCGACGAGGAGTTTTGTGGTAAGTTCACTTATAAGATTAAAACTGTTGAGTTTAATATTAAGTTCAAATAAGAATTTGTTTCATATTCATAAATCTGTTTTAAAAATTTGTGAAAGTTCCAAGTTTAAGAAAAAATTAAGATATTTGTAATAATCTTGCTACAAAATGACACTTTAAATTCTCAAAATTAACCAAGCACACACACACTTGTACCCATTAATTCTTAACTGATCACTTTCAAAGTACAATTAATGCACTCTACCAACTTCAGTTAATAAGTTTGTGCTGTTATGAAATTCCCTATTAAGAAATGTTATTACAGAGGAGAAATATTCCTGAAGAAATATTTGTGGTTGAAATTTTTGGTGCAGAGAGAAATGTGTACTGGTGTATTGAGTTATAGTGATATTTTAGTAAATTAGCAAAATTTAATATTAGATGTTACTTTTAAGAAATTGTACTGTACATTTGGAATTTTGGAGCTATTCATTATGGTCAAACAATGAACATAAGACATTCAAAAGATCTTTCATCTGCATCCCTAAGCTCCAGTTCAAAATTCCTTTGCCCTCAACCTGATTAGCCATAGCTGCTACCTATTTTTCCGCGAGACTTTGCATCATTTATATATGATTTTTTCACCTCATCTTTTTCTATATAAGCAGAAGCTAATTTATATAATGGTGGGACATGATGTTCTTTACTTCAAAAATCACCATAGGTCTCGGTCTAATTATCCCTTTTGTGCAAAAAATGACTGAGTGGCAAGCAAACAAACAAACATTACTTAAAAAATCAGTCAAATGTCACTAGTATGAAAATGAATTTTTGACTGATAGTTAACAAGAAAGTCATTTATTGAATACACATATATAGATGAATAATATCATAAGTATGCTAACATTCCTTATATAAATAAAAAAAGAAAGAATTTTTGAATTGACCTGCTATTGAATAATGGCATACTATGTTCTAAAATTTTTATTTAAAATTCTTGTTTTTATGAATTTTGATTTAGTGCACGATTGTGGTGAGCATAGCTTCAAGTGCAAGAGCACTGGTCGGTGTGTATCTGAAGCATGGCATTGTGATGGAGATGAAGACTGTCCTGATGGGTCTGATGAAGATCCTGCTCTTTGTCGTAAGTATTTTAAAAATTAACAATACTCAAAGATGATCAAAACTATAATTTTTAATTATTTCTCTTTAAGAGAAAGTTCATTATAATAATTATTAGAAATTATATTTCATATATAAATGTGTTATATGATTTTATTCATATTTACATTCTTAGTAAAGACTTAATATATTTAAGTGTCATTGATTTGTATACTAAAATAGAATTCCTATTTAATGTTACTGTGACATGACTGATTAAGAAATTGTTAAATCTAGAAATGTTGAATCAACATTTAGAAAAATATTAAGTGAATATCCTATAGGTTTTTAATTTTGATATGAAGTATAAAATAATTTTTATAGAAATTCATGAATTTAATGAATTATTACCACAAGTATGAAAACTACCTCTATTACCACAATTAATGTGAAAAAATCTGAAATTGTTTGATTGTCTTGAATAATAAATGAAGCAGTTTCTTGCATTCATCTTCTTTTTAATGAATGGCCATAAAAATGTTCAGTTGTGTTTAATATTTCTGTAACTTAAATTTTCTTATCACTATTATTTGAAGTTTACATTAATGTTACATCATTGTTGCACAGTTGATAATTTAATGATTCTAGAATTTCTAAATTTGTTGAACTTGCACCTCAGACTAAAATTTTTATTTTATTGTAAAAGGGGAACCAACTTTGGGTTTCAATTCAATTTGCTTGTCTAACCAAGCAACTACTGTTACAGATATGACAAACCAATAAATTTCTCTAAGATGTTATTCAAGAAGATAAATATTCATACCTGTTTTTCTTAAATACTCTATATCTATACTTGTTATTGTTCATCTATTCAAAAGTATGCATTTTCCAAATAATAACTAAAGGTACTTTACATGAAAGAATAAAGAACTTCATTCCCACTGAATTTGGCAGAGATGGCAGTTCAATGTTTAGTGTAAGGTTTTTAGAGCAAAAGTTTCCTTCTAACTTAGGACTCTTATTTGTTCATTTAAATCCCATCTTGGCCTTTGTTTGCAGTGGCTTGAATTCCACTTTAAACTGTAAAACTTATTTAATTAATCTGTCCTTTACATATAATGAAGCAAAATCTGAATCAAAACATCGTGAACAAAAATTGATAATCTTAAATTGTTTGAATGTAACAAAATTTATGAATTCATTTATGTATTTTACTTACAATTTCCTTTGTTAAATTTAAAATTTGCTATCCTAACATGATTCAGTTTGGTTAAAACTATTTAAATTCACATTTTTAACCAAATTATTTAAATTATTAAGTTCTATCTCATAGTTAATTTATGAAGTTTGATCTGCTTTTTTAACAATGATTTACAGAAAATTAGAGATATAATTTGTAATTATGAATAATTATCAGCATTATATATTTGGAAACTCAGCTGGCAGCCTAATGCTTAGTGTTGTGGCCTACTTTTCAACTGTTTGATTCCTCTCTAGGGCTTGAATATATGTAATGGTTCAAAAAGCACATTTAACTAATTCTTAATTTAATTAGCCTTAGTCTTTCTAATTTCTATGCAAATGGCACTGCTCATCCAATTTTAAACCTTGCTCAATAAAACCCAATCAACTCTCCTCTGAAATAAATACTATTGAGTTGCATACCAAATCAGTGTCCACATTTGCTAAATTTATGCGAGATTCATTACGTATAAATTTAACAAAGTAAAATCTTTCCATTATTTTATGTATGTAGACAATAGAGTTTAGAATATTTTCAACAAAAAAATTGAGAAAATCAACTTTTTAGTTTTTGAAATGTGTACATTGTTATAACAGTTTTGGTTTACTAAAATTTATAACATCACTTGCTATTCTCTTAAGATTATTTTTTCGATTAACGAAATTCTTGTGTTATTGATAGATAAAAAGGAATGTGATCCTGAAACGCAGTTTAGATGCAACAACGGAAAATGCATACCTAAACTGTGGTACTGTGATTTTGATGATGATTGTGGTGACAATTCAGATGAACCTTCTCATCGATGCCGTAAGTGAAAATTAACTTTATGTAATTGATTGCGCAATGTAGTTTAGCCATTGTATTTTATTAAGTAAATCCTTGTACATATTATCCCCCATTATGTTTATACAAGTTAAAAATATTTAAATCACTGCTAATAAGTATTATGACAATTTTAGACTAATTTATGTACACATATGAATGTAAATTTTACAATTATCTAATTTCAATTTAAGAAGCAAATTAATCTAAATGTCCATGTGAAATGATACCTGATGGAGAGCCAAGCCTGAGGGTCTTCTGCTTGGTTTATGCGTTAAGTTATGAGGATTCACCCACTTCCTGGGCCATGAGGGCACACCGTTGAGTACCCCTCTATAAAGTGTAATGTTAAATACTTGTAAATGGTTAAAATGAATTTCATGTTTTGTATTAAAAAGCACTTGTAATATTTAACAGTTGTGAAAGTCTAATTTTTAAAAAATAATAGACTATTTGATAAAACTGATACATAAACCATTTTTCAAAAAATTATAATAGTCTGTTTAATTTTTAAATTAAGATATTCAAAATGAATAATTCATGTCATAATGAATGTTTTTAAAGAATACAATCGAAACATTATATTAATCCAATTATCTAAAAATAAAGTTATAGTTTAAGCTTTAAAAATGTAATATTTTTTACAGATGTCAATATTGCTTGTGAATTTTAAAATATTTTGTGTAAAAATAATGTAAGCAAAACATTTTCTATATTGTATATATGAGGGATTTTCTATATCATTGATTTTTCATATAAAATTAACAAAATAAATTTCTCATAAAAAATTATAAATTATCATTCATTAATATAATTTTTAATATGAAGGCAACCGTAATTGTACTACTGGATGGAGGAAATGTCCTACTCATGGTAACTATCGTTGCATACCAAGCTGGTTGTTCTGTGATGGAAAAGATGATTGTCGTGATAACTCAGATGAAACTGATCCAGTATTTTGCCCCAAGTGTCATCAAGCTGGGGATTTTGAGTGCAAGAATAAGAGATGCATACCACTCAGGTGGCGATGTGATTTTGAAGATGATTGTGGAGATAATTCTGATGAAGATCCAAGTGTCTGCAGTAAGTTCTCAAATTTCTTAAATTAGTCTTATATCAAGTAACAATAGACTTTAAATAGCTAAAACATACTTTACCTTATTACATTATTTGAGCCTGCATTCATTTATCAGCTTAATAATTTGTCGCATTTATGTAAGGAATAAAGTAAACTTCTTATAAGTGCAACATTTTGTTACAGCTAATTGAGTTTATTAATTATAAATTGTTGCATAGAATATATATTTCTAAATAATTACAAATATATATTTTACAAAATAAATTGTATGAAATACAAATAAAATGTTGGTATAAATTAAGGCTTAGTGCTATTTTATTCTTTGCTTATATATATAATTTTGTATGTATTTTTACTTTCCATATGAAATCCATATCAATGTTATGTTCATTGATTTAAGTATATTGAATACATTTTATTCAAACTTTTCATTTAAAAATCTTAAAATATAAGATTTTTATAAAAAAACTTTTAAATAAGATTTTTAAGAACCTTTTCTTTTTACCAAATTTATTTTTTATTTTATATTTTTTAATTTTTCAGTGCTTCTCGATTTTCTGTCTATTTATAATTATCATTCTTTATAACTGAAATTATCATTCATTTCTGTTATTGTGTGTGTGACAGCATATTGATTTTATTTTTCAGCACAATTGTATAGAGATTGTACAGAAAGTGAATTCCAGTGCTCCAATAAAAAATGTATTCCTATGAGATGGCGATGTGACCATGATGATGATTGTGATGATGGATCAGATGAAATTGGGTGTTTAAATTATGAATGCCCGGTTAGTACATTTGTTAATATAAACATTTTTGTATGTCAAAATGGGAACTTAAGCGGAAATAACATTTTTTAACTCAAAATAAAATTTTAAGTATAAAGTTTTGTTTTAAAAAGTAACTTTAAACTTAAAATTTTATATTGAAATTTTAAATTAAAATGGTTATAACATGTTATAAAACGTTATACAATAAAATTTCCTTTATTATATCTTAGTTACAACTTTTATGTCTGTAATTTTAAAAATGTCATAGCAATATAATCGAAGGAACTATTGATAGAATAATAATTCTTAGAAAACACTTTTTTTTATAAAAGTCAAAATTTATGCTTTGAAATTAAACAATATTTTATTTGTTAATCACTCTCTGATTGTAATGATTATAAATTAATGTCATTTTAAACGGTAGTATTTTTGAAGTAAATATTTAAAAACTATTTGGTAGCTTTGTTTAATTAGCATATAAAACTTCATTAAAAAATTTCAAATGAGAATTATGAAACTAAAAGTGCTTCTAAAACAGAATTGCTTTATTTCTTTGAGATACAACTATATTAATCTATGTTCATTTAAAACTTATTTGGAATTTTAATTATAAAAATATATGCTATACAATTTAATAAAATAATGCACATAAACTTATAATAGTTATATGAAATAATTTAAAAGAAAACTATATTGTTGGTAATGCATAAATTACAAAAAAATTCCAGTGGTAACTGAATTTTTTTGTAATTTATTTTAGAAAATGACTTTAATAAAATATATACTGAACTTTGTGTGATTTTAATATGAAATTTCAGGCTGATCAGTTTAAATGTAAAAGTGGCCATTGTATTGCTAGCAGACTTAAATGCGATGGAAATAAAGATTGCATTGATGTATCAGATGAACAAGGTTGTCCTCCAAGATTCCCTGACGGCAAATACTGTCAGGAAAATATGTTCCAGTGCAACAATACTGTAAGTAAAGTCATTGTTTTTTATGTTAGATTTTAGGCTAAAATTTTATACTGAATGTTTCTATTGAAATTGTATAAAAATCTGAATTAAGACTTTATAATTTAGGTATGTATCAGACGGGATTTCTTATGTGATGGCGACGATGATTGTGGTGATATGTCAGATGAGAAACCAGATTTATGCCGTAAGTGATTGTAGAATAATTTCTGGTCTTCAATTCAAAAAAAAAATTTATTACTTTTGTATTTTAAGATCTATAAATTAAAAAAAATTTTAATGATTTATATAAATTAAATTTATTGCTCCTATTTTTAATTCACACAATCATTAATGTATCAGGTTTATAGAAATGCTTTTAATTAATATGCATGAAAAAATATGTACACAACTACAGTATTTTCTCTAGCATTTTTAAGCATTGTTTTTAATTTTCTTTACCTAGGTGCGTTTTCTTGTGATATGAGCCATAAATTTCAGTGCCTCAATCATCGATGTATCCCTGTTTGGCATGTTTGCAATGGTCAAGATGATTGTGGTGATGGATCAGATGAGAACAATCATACAATGTGTGAGAAACCACCTGTTACATGTTCAAGTGATGAATTCAAATGCTTAACTGAGAAATGTATACCTTTAACATCAGTTTGCAATTTAGAAGATGACTGTGGAGACTTGTCTGATGAACGAGGATGCCGTATGTATTTCCTTTATGTAATGTCTAGTTATGTAATTGGTTTTATCACCATAGATTTCAATGATGAAAAAATATTTATGTGCCATGAAATCGGCCGAAAAATTAAACTATTAAAGAGTAAAAAGCTGTTAAATAAAAAAATTGTATAAAAATATGTTATAAATATCGTAAGTTTTAAAGTTACTGAATAATATTTCTAGACATTGGTACTTGTGATCCTGTTAAAAAAGGAGGATGTCAACATAATTGTACTACACTTGCTGGTGATGGATATATATGTGTTTGCCCAAAAGGATATCAAGTTAGTTATAACGATGCCAAGATTTGTGAAGGTAAATAAACAAGTCTTCTTAAAACCTATTAAAAATATAATGCTTAGTTAAATATTACATTGAACTCAAATCTGTGATACATTTAAAATTTGAATCTAAAGAAAAATTTCTTTTTCAACCAGTTTTGTATACATAAGAGTAATAACCTTTTTAAGTTTCAATTATCTAAATCATTTTTAAATAGATATTCTGAAATGTAGTCTCTATATGAATGAGAAAAACATAAAGATTTTTAGTGTTCTAAATAAAAGCACAAAATTTTAGCATCAACTTTTTATATGTACTGTTATTAGTATTAAATTTTAGGAATCTGTGCTTTTCATAAAATATCTAATGATTTTCAATCAAATTGGCTTATGTTTCTGATAATTTCCTTTATTAATTGCTTGGCTTCTCCCCCCCCAAAAAATGTAACATTCTGTAATGATTCCTATATGAAAAATATTGATTCTCAATTTTATATATTTATTGATTTAAATAAATCTTTGTGGTGTATTTATATTCAAAGTGCATATTTTACTTAGCATGATTCAGCCCACTTATATTTTAATTGAATAACTTTTTCTTTATTTTCATTTTGGTTAATCTTGAAATTTTTATAATGTTGAATATTGCTATAATTCAGTTATATTTATTGTTTAAAAATATGCAATATTTACTAGCTCAACTCTTTAATAGTAATACCTTGAGTGACACTGCCACATAGAAGTGTTATTGCTATGTATAATTAAGTATTTTTCATTACCTAATTGTAAAGATCTAACAAAAACTATTGAATAGAATAATTTTCTAAATCTTATAAATCTAAATAGCTTCATAAATATCCTGTTTTCACACAATCTAAATATCACTGAAAATGTTCTTTTTTAGATGTGGATGAATGCTCTAAATTTGGTCATAACTGCTCTCAAATATGCACCAATTATGAAGGCACATATCAATGCTCTTGTCATTTTGGCTATGAAAATTATGGTGGTCATTGTGCTGCTAGTGGTCAGTATAAAATATTTTTGATTTTGTTTATATTTTGAAAATGTTTAAATAATTTTATTATGTTAATGAAGCTTGTGTATTAAATGTCAAAATTTTCCAGAACACTTAGAAATTTAAATGCTTTTTTCATCATTAGGCTCACCTCCAATCCTAATGTATGCTGCCGGGCCAGACGTTAAGGCTTTCTTACTCTCTTTAGATCATCAGTATGCTTTCATATCTGGAGAAAGCAGAATACAATCAATAGATTATGATGTTTCAAAAGGTATGTAATTGTGTTTTACTTATTGAAAATCTATTATATTTTATGATATTTAGAAATGTTACAGGAATTAATTAATCCAGTCACTAATCATCTTGCTGGTTGAGAAATCGCTTGTCCTTTGTTAAGTCCTCAAACCTTTGTTTCAATAGTTCATAAATTCAACTCTTATTTCTAACTTGGATATTTAAAATTATTTGCAGTTAATTTTAAACTTTAGGTCCCTGTTGAATCAGTTATGTGAAAAAAATCTTTAGACTATTAACTAACCAAGTCAGTCAAAAGTTACTTTAAACATAGACCTAGATCAAACTGGAATCATCTGTTTGAATTATTAGTGCTGTGGCCACGAGATCGATATTTCGTCAATTCAATATTTTCTTCAGTTGGGGATATGTATAAGGTCTAGGAATCCACATTAAATTATGTTGTACACTGTCCTTGTAGTAGTGTAAAAGATAACAAACCAAACTTGTGGTCAAAGAAGCTCTCTTTAATGAGATATCTAGAGAGTCAAATTTTAAATCATAAATTGTTTTAATAATTTGAATAAGTTCTTTTTCTAATTCCTTGACTTAAGTTTCTACATAATGTATTTTTACATCATAACATTTTTAAAAATTACTAAATGGAAATTTTTAAATGTCATTGAACCAATTTATAATATATAGATTTCATTTTCTTCTTAACTAACAAATTAAATTATGCTGAATACAGAAATCAAATTGATTAGAATCTTTATTTTAATTCTATAGAAAATTTTGCTACTTTAATCAATAAATTCTGATCAATGATTTAAAATTTCATATAAATTTAAAAAATATCAACATGTTATACAAAAGATTCCTTAAATTTATACTATTTTATCCATCAAAAATTCTTTTTCATTTTGATAATTTTTTTAATTGCTAGGGGAAGCTCATGTCTATGAAATAGTTATTCAGAAATCAGTTTTGTTTTCTTTATTGAAAATTAACTCTGTTACTATTCTGAAACCTCTACCTATAATTATTTTAATAGATTTAAATATTTTTCTAAATCAAATTTTTTAAATAAGCTGATATTGTAATTTATGGGTGATATAATGTATTTAGAGTTATGCTTGTAAAAATTGTCATACATTTCTTTTTAAGGTTCAACTGTAATAAATTTAATACTATGAAATGAAATGTAATATTTGAAATTGGTGATCCGCAACATTACTTATGTTATGTGTACTATTTAATTAGTGTGGTATAATTTGTATTTTCTCTTTCATATAAACTATACTAAAAGTGTATTATCACAGTTCAAATAGCTTAAATTTAAATTTTTTATTAAATTTATTAGATATATTATATTTTATGTAGACTCGCCCTATTTGTAAAAATGTGTTAGTACTTTTATACAAAAACAGTTCATTGAATAATTAAGTTCTACTAGTTTAAAATATCAATTTTTCAGAAAGTTTACATAGCAAAATTAAACTTTTTAAATGCATCTTTACTTTTAGGTGTCTTGTATTGGACTGATACATCAGAAAAAACAATAAAAAGATCGTTCGTTCCTGATGATCCAGATGCTAGTAGTGGCTTTGCACAAAATCTTGAGTTGAAAGGTTTGACTAAACCTTCAGCTTTAGCTGTGGATTGGGTTAGTGGGTAAGTAAAATCACAGCAAGTTAGAGCAGTTTTCTTACTATTCTTAAACTTGTATTACTTATGTATTGTGTATATGTATATTGATATCTTCTCACATTATTTTAGACATTTATATTGGATGGACACTGATTTATCCAGTGCTAGGCCAAAAGGTCGTATCTTTGTCAGCGAACTAGATGGTCGGTACAGACATGCCATAGTAACATTTGGCTTAGAACAACCTACATCTTTAGCTTTAGATCCTGAATATGGGTGAGTAAAATCTCAAATGTATGTAAAGTCAATAAGTTTATAATAAATATAAAAGAGAAAGTAAAAAAACTTCCATTAATATTTCAGCTTTATGTTCTGGACTGATGCCAGTATTTCTCCTAAAATTGAAAGTGCTTGGATGGATGGAAGTAAGAGAAAAATATTGGTCGGTGAACATTTAGGTTACCCAACTGGTCTTACCATAGATTATGCAGGTGGTCACAGAGTATACTGGTGTGATACAAAACTTGATACTATTGAAACTATGAAAATAGATGGTTCAGATCGTGTAACTGTGCTTTCTGGTAATTCTAAAGTTCCTGAATTTTTAAATTTGTGTTGTATTTGTTTTATCTAACAGTATTATAAATGTTTCCAAACATTGGATTGTGAGAATCTGAAACATTTTGCCAAAAAATTTTCTGTAAATACTTTAATTGTACTGTATTAATATTCTGTTTACCTTTATTCATTTCTTGTATATTAAAAAAATAGCTTTTTTCATATTTTTAATAAAGAAATCAAGTAGTAAATAGTACTTGTAGGAGTAAAGTTTCGTTGAATATGTATTATTACGGCAGTGTTGTATGCATTTATTATTTTCATTTAGCATAAGAAAATATGGTCAAATTAAACTTGTAATAAAAACTCCGTGTATTCTAAAAAAGGATTATTTGAGTGTATTATATTTGAAAATCTGAGGTGTATTTGTGAAATCACAAAATTAATCCTTTTAATGAAAAATAATTTTTAGGATTTACACTTATATATAGTTTTATGTCATAAAGTTGTAAAAAACTGATGCTTTAAATTACTGTTAGAACAATGCTATTGAGAATACTCAATGGTAAATGTTCATTTTTGACTAAGCATGAAAAATGTCCATTCAGTGATTGAAATAATTGAATGTCCATGTGAAGAAACAATAGCTAAAAAATTCCCCTCCTGTAATTAAATGGCAAATAATGAAAAATAGACTTAAATATATTCTAATTTTTTTCTTCCTAAAACATTTGTCTTTGATATATTTTATACAAATAAAATATTTTAAAATAAACTTAACATTTATATAAAATTGAATTTTGTAGGTTTAAATCATCCTAGTTCATTGGATGTATTTGAAGATCATCTTTACTGGCTTACTAGAGATACAGGTGAAATATGGAAACAAGATAAATTTGGACGTGGTGTTAAAGTAAGAGTTCGTCGTAGCCAAGAGACTCCAACAGCTGTGAAAATATACCACGCTCTTCGCTACAATACATCAGGTAAATAAAATTTTATGGTGACGAATCAAATCCTATGTCCAAAATGAAATTGATTGTTAATAAACAAATTTTTCATTTTAGTTAAAAATAGGTGCCCTGAAGATGCTTGTTCCCATTTATGTTTGTTGATACCAGGTGGATACAGGTGTTCTTGTCCCGATGGCGCCCCCATGTCTATTATTGGAGGTGTATCTTGTAATGCAGGTAGGGTCCAAATTTTTTTTAATTGAATTGAATTTGTCTAAAAGTATATATAGAAAAATTTTCAGTAACTGTATAATTTAATAAATTGACTCCTTTAGTGAAAAATTTAATTTCATCAACTTAAATCGCGAGAATGAATTATGCATGAAACAACAATATGTAAAACAATATTTAAATAAAAATTATTTTGTAAGATTCTGATTATTAAATTATTGCATTTAGTTTTTTTTTTTTTAATTTCTTATTTGAATGTCCCATTAATTTTAAAATATCTGAGGATAAATAAAAATTGAAATTTCAAATATTACTAATTGTTTTTCTATAAAACATAATGAGTAGTATATATGAGTACTTATTTCAACACAGTAACTCAAAATGTCTCAAACTTTTCATTTTTAAATTTAGAAATTTGCTACTTAATATTTGCTTTCATTTCATTTAAATGTTTGTGCAATTTAATGCATGTGTACGTAAGGTTTATTATTTTTTGTTTCATTAGGCTTTGAGACTCCAAAACCTCAACCTTATCGATGTCCATGCAGAAATGGTGGTCGTTGTGTTGCTGATGATTCTGACAAAGTGACTTGTGTCTGTACAGAGAATTACAGCGGAATCCACTGTGGAGAATTTACTCAAGGGGCAACACGAACTGGTGGTCATAGCAGTAGTATGTATTACGATTATAAAAGTGCCTAACGTTTTTAATTAAAAATTGAATTATATTATGAAAATTTCTGATACTTTTAGAGCAAGTGTTACACTATTTCAGTAAGAAAATTATTAAAAGTTCCTTAAATAGTTCAATTCATTTTTATGGAAGAAATTAATAAGATGAAATGTAGCTGATTTGTAAGTGAATATTTTAAAATTTTTTATTGAGTGATCATTCTTAAATATGCAATATTTTTTTAGGTGTTGCTGCAATTGTAATACCAATTCTTACCATACTAATAGTCCTTTTAGGAGGGCTGGTTGTGTTTTATGTGTTCAAGAAACGTCACATGTAAGTGATGTAAACTTTCTCATGGTAAATTATTTATCTAGTTTGGCATATAGAGAGAAATTAAAATATGCAAAATAATGAAATATTTATTTTCTTAGAAAACCCAGTGGATTTGGTGGCAGTAACCAGAGTGTATCATTTAGAAGTGGCACAAACGTGGAATTTTCTCCAACGTTTATGGCACGTAATGGCCCTTCAGAGACAGTAAATGAGGTAAATCAATGAAACTGTATCTTAATCTGTTATTTAAATTATATATAATGTATGTAAACAAATCTATGAAGTTTATTTTTACTTAGATGGTACTTGATCAAATATATTGTATTTTAGGAGCCATTGGATACTCACTTCAACTTAGGCGACTTTGACAAACCCACCGATTTTGCCAATCCAATGTACGACGTCATTGGCACGCAAAACGATAAAGGAGCTCAATTATATGAAGTACCTTCAGAGACAAAAGTTGATAAAACCAAATCATCGCCAGCAGTGCTCCAAATTAGACAGAGTGCTTTAGATCCGGTGACTATCGATACTGACAAAGACACAGCTCAACTAGTCGTTGAAGACAAATCAGAATGTTGACGTGTGTTGGCACGAATATAATCAAAGGTATTCTTCTGGAAGACCACGATTCTTTTTATAAAAGTAATATGTCGTTGGAATGGTTCAAGTGTGTTGATTTTTTTTGTTGACGTTGTAAATATTTTCATTATCCATTCCAACTTGAACTATTGTCACATAGACATTTAAATGTGCATGTGTTAGTGTATGTATTACTGTCCTGCTGATCATAGCGTTTGTTGGTTTAAAGACTTTTGACTACTAATTTCCTGATTTTTGAGGAAATGTTTAAAACTAGAAATTGCATCATGTTTTATCCCAGTTTTTCAAAATTGGAAATGTCTGGGTGTACATATGTTTGTGAAATAATGATTTGGAATAATATTTTCCTGCAGTAAAAGGCCTTTTCTCTTTTCAATATCAAAATGTAAAATTTTAATATATTTTTATTTGTGTAAAATTGAGTGGTTGTTTTTGTTAGTGTTACATTTCTATTTTTGACTGGTTATGAGAAACTAATTTAAGCTGCTGTAATCTAATTTGTTTTTCAAAATAAGTGTCTGAACATTCCAGTAAATGAACTTTGTTTTTAGTTAAGGCCTTGAAATAAAAAGTTGTAAAAAAAAGGCCAGTTAAGATAATGAATTTTATCTATTGTATTTTTTCTATCAAATCTAGGATATTTAAATTGTCTTTCACTGCTAGTTTCTCAAAATTCAAATCAAAATTGTGTCATTTGTTATTGTACTGTGGGTTTCTGTGTTCATCCTTCATTTGATAACCACCTTTTGGTAAAGAATGTTAATGTGTACTTCAAAAAACATAATTTTAAAGCTTTTAAAAAATTTTATAACTAATATACTTATAAAAAATTCTAAGTGTATACTTTGAAATACATTACTAAGTTTTTTATTATAAAAATCTAGTTTATTAAACATCCTTTTAAAAGTTTTAATTAATTCTGTGCCATTTAAATCTTTAAAATGCTCTTGAGAATCTTAAATCATAATTTGTTTTATCAGATTATTAAATTGTTGCTTTTGTATGGTTGTTTAATATTTTTATGGACTTTACGAACTGCTTTAGTTCTGTAATTTCTCTTTTAAAACACCTCTGTTAATGTTAAAAAATTTAGTCATTTGTTCAAATTTTAATTATTTATGTGTGTTTTGTTGTTGCTTTCAAAATTCTGTCATAAGGAGTATTTGTTTCTAGAGCCGTCCAAATGAGAGAATTATATGAATAGTGCTTCCACATTCCATTTCAAAGTAAACTACTGAAAGCTCATCTACTAAAGGGGTGATATAATTTATACTGCACTGTTCTTTTGAATTAAACTTTGTAGAATGCAAATATTATGCATACCATTTACTCAAATTATTTTTAAAGTATTGTTTAGAGCAGTATATCATCCAAGTGTCCTTTGAATATTTTCCTAGTTGCAACAAAATCTTTGTAATAATGGAAATATTCCTCATTAAAGAAATATATTTTAATATTTAAGTGGTTTTTTGTCTTCATATCTTCACTGTGAAACACTACACAAACATAAAATATTGCTTAGAATATGTTTAGTTGATTTAAAATTCAGATGAAGAAATATAAATTAGTACATATATATTCTTGTGTAATCCAAACTTTGAGCAATCTTTTTTTCACAAGCTATATGATCTTATAAAAAAATTCAAAATATAGCATATGATTTCCGATTTTAAAATAATGAAAGACCTATACACTTCATAAAAAGAGAATATGAAGACTTAGAAACTAAAATTTATTCCATAGTAAATTATATAGACTTTTAAATTCATAAACAAGGAAAATAATGGAGCAAGAGATTCTTTAAATATTTTTAAATAAAATAATCTACAATAACTTTGCTGTAGAATATTGAAATACTTTCATTTGCTGCATATCTTATTTTACATACATTCTATTTTTTGTAATGTTATGCTGAAATATCATTTTCCAGCTATAATATTTATGAGGATACTAATATTATAAAATATTTAATGTTATCAATTATTTGTACTCATAGGTACAAATTTTGTAATTTCTTATCTTATTGAAAATAATACTCGGCTTATATTGCTGAAACAACCTAAGATAATTATGCCTTCTAGTTAGCAATTTTAAGAAAATATTTTAAAATATGGTAAATAAAATTTAACTTTTAATAAAGTTATCTTAATTTATTAAATGCAAGGAAGAATTAGTTACCCTATTTACTAATTTTTAAGCTGTTATTATTTTTGATATTTTTTTAATTTATTGACAAATTATTATAAAAATCTTAATTTTACTATTTAGTTTGATAAAAATATTTTTTCATAATTAATGTAAAAATGATATGAATATATCTAAAAATGAAATGACTCGTGTAAATTCTAAAAAAGTACCCAATTAAATTCACTATAAAAGTTAAGTTTTTGTGGAAGTTTTCTTTAGCAACATCGAGAGAGAAAATGTTTCAATATGGAAATTTAATTTTTAAACATGGTTTGCAATAATTTTTATGCCACTCTTAAAATATTTAACATTAATATCTTTGATACTAAAGTTATCTAGTTATCAGTATCATTTAATTTTTGCTTTTGTCATTTTTCTAAATTTTGTTTTTCCTGAATTTTAATTACTTATTTGAATGAAGTTTAAATTAAAATAGTGAAAATGTTGTTTCTATGTGTTTATAATTCGGTTATTTTATAGTTTAGCCAGCAGTGAATTTAATAAATTATTGGTTTGTTGCTGATAAATGCAATTAACAAAGTAATAGTTTCCATACTAACGCTTACAGCATTTTAAAAGAAAATGAGTAAATGAAGGAATTTGTGAGAATGTTATGTGAAACATCTTAAATAATATTTTTAGCCAAGTTTTAAGTTAAAGCATAAAAAAAGTCAAATGGCTTAGAAAACGTACCTCCAACTGCCAAAACATTTATACCTCAATGTGTCTATCAAAGTTGTGTGTGTATGATATATAAGGAAATAATTGTGTTGAAATGTACAGTTATAGTTTTAAAAAGTTGAAACAGTAGAAAACTCTTAAAACTGTAGCACTGGAAGTGAAAGGATTACACTATTTTGGAAATTCATATGTTCAATTCCATCCCACGGTGTTATGCCAGTACTGCGCACAATAATTGACAGAATTTGAGAATCTTGAGGGCTACAGTTAAAGCTATTTCAAAAAGTTATTTGGACTGTTGTGAGTTTGTTCAAGATATGCCTTGCAACCTGGTGACAAATCTTTAAGTGCGTAGAGAGCAAACACACATGCAGTCTAATCCAGAATTATATTTAACTTAAAGAAAAGAATTTAAACCCAGATTTACCTAATCAGAAAATGATTCCAAGTTCTGTCTCACCAAATTTACGTTAATGTAAGAATAAAAGAGCTAGCTTTGTGTTGAATACAAATACTGTATTTAATCTACTTAAAGCTAAAATTTTCCAATAAATAAAGCATGAATGTTTTTTGTAATTTAATTTTAAGGATGACACAAATATACAAAATCTACGAATTTATATGACAAATATTTCTTTCCAGTTCTTGTATTAGGATCATTTCGTTACTTTCTTTATCCTTACTAAATAGCAAAATTTTATAAATACAATACTGAATGGTGGCGCCATCTATTATGCGTTTGCTACTAAAACATTGACATTCCGAGATGGAAGAACCATGAAAATATTTTACCAAAGATTTTATTAAAATATCGCACTAACTACAGTACATTTTAAGATAGAAATGTTTAAAATAAATTAAAACGCGAATGGAGAAATTGAGCTAGAGGATCACATGATGTCATTAGAGTTACAAAATAATTTTAGGAGTTGAGTTATTTTAAACGAAGTTTCTAGTATTCAATTACTTTACTAAATATTTGTCAATGAGATATTTAAATTCTTACTCTTAGTTTTAATTTGGCATATAGATTAAAGCAGAAATTTGTTAATTTTAAAGTATTTATGCACATGTTCTTAAAATAAAATTCACAATTTACAGTTTGTGGTTTATGTCCAGTACTTTCAAATAATCATTGTAAATATTTGTTTCTATTAACACGTGATTAAGTAACATTTTTATAACCACATTTTGTTATATGTAAATGAACGTAATTTATTGAATCCTATATCAAATTAATATTTTAAAATTTATTTCAATTTATTATAACTCAAACATTTCTTTTACAATAAATTTCAAGATTTTGAGAAGAAAAGAAAATGTGTAAGTGACAGCTGCAATTACTTAGTAAAACTTAGATTTTAGAAAGTTTTATATTTTACACCTAAATATAATCTATGATATTAAAATATTTTAAATACATAAACTAGTAAAAAATTGTACTTGCATTCATAAATGATTTAAAATATTGAATTGGATAAAACTTATATAAAATTTATTATAGCTTCTCATTACAATTATTGAAAAAAAATTTTAACTTTATTTTACACGCCATTTTTTTCGCTTATACCTATCATATATTAATGTACACATTATAGAGACGAGTTGAAATTAATATTAATGTACATAAAATTATAATGAAATTGAAAGAAATAATTCATTATAAATAATAAGCCACAGTTCATTTATATTATAACGAAATTATATATATATATATATATATATATATATATATATATATATATATATATATATATAATATATATATATATATATATAATATATATACTGTGTTACAACAAAATTTTCTCACCTTACCATCGATGTGATTTTATATTTATATATTTGCAAATCCTGTTTTGAAAGAAAAATTATAAAAATTTATTAAATAAGAAAATTCTTGACTATAGAATATTCATTGATTGATATTCTTCAAATGAAGAAAATAGATCAAATAAAATTAGTAGTTACTCGACTTATGAAATTCATAGTATTATGAAAATGAATCCCCAAATAGATTTTTTAAATATATTCACAATCAAAAATTTAATTTTATCGTATACCTTAATATAATCTAAAACCGTCAAATTGACTATTTCTTTATGTAGAGAGAAAGCGAGCCAATTAGCATTTTTGCTCAGAAACTCATCTAGAAGTATATTAATTGAAAATGTTTACAAAGTTTGATTTTTCACCAGATTATAGTGAAACCTCCAAATAGAATTTGTAAATTATATATACTCAATCACAAATATATTTACCATATAATTTAATTTACGAGTAAGTTGCAGAAATAGTCTTAAGAATTTCAACTAAAAATATTGAATTGGCGATTACCATTTTCATTTATTAACTTGAAAAACTTCACTTTTTATGAGATGTATGTTCTGAATAATGAAAAGTTTTGACTAAATCTGTTTTTACAAAGTAAAAGTTAGAATACCAAGTTGTTTCTCCAAAGCTTTCTTTAGAAGGTTTTGAATAACACTCGTTACTTTGGTGGACCATACTTTATGCATCATATGTACAAAACCTTTCACAAGTGGGTTAAGTGGCCCTAATCCTGAGAAACCAAATTGGAATCCATCCAGTTTTGTGATCAAGATGTTTGTTACGTCGAACTTTACTTCGTTGGTGATAATCAGCCTTATTTCGACATCGAAATTGACTTCATCGGCCCTCGACCAAATGGTACCATCGAAATCGATCAAGTACTTCCTCTGCCACTTAAAGTGAATGACTGCGTCTTGCAATCCTAACGTTGTTGAGAACACGACAGAGTCGTCATCACAATCTACGTTTAGATCTGAAACGTTAGTTAAAGTGGACAAGCCTTGGAAAACGCCATCTTGTAATTTTCCATCAGATGAATTTCCCAATTTTACAGGATCTTGCTCATGTAAATCTTCCAGAGAATCGTAAAGCATCTAGGAATGAAAAATGTCTGTTACAGCAATTTTTAAAATTAAGTTGGGGAATTGAAACAACCAATCGAAACAAATATCAAAAAATAGAATATTAAGAAATAATTAAATATGATATTACTTTGAAAATATGTATGTTGATGCTTTAAAACCCTATATTGATGCTTTAAAATTTAGTTATTGTATAAAATAAACTAATCGAATACATCAATTCGGTCTAAAAAAGTATCTTCAGTAGTATGATTATACCCTTAAGAAGCAGCATGTATGACATTGTTGATACTATCATTATATGATTACATGTTTATAGAAAGTAAAAGTCAATGTTTCTGCAAAGTAGCTGTGAGTGTGACAAGTTTGGAAAGAGAAGGCTTTAAAATACTTATATATATATATATATATATATATATATATATATATATATATATATATATATATATATATATATATATATATATATATATATATGATTCTTTAATCAAGCCGATTGCTTTATGTGCTGAATTATTTGCTACTGATAGTAATCGTCTACAACGGATCTGGACAGTCTATTGTTGTCCTCTGGCAGTAGAAAGTCTATTGCATCAATATAAGGTCACTCAAGAGCATTAAAGATATCCTTTATGTATACTTGCGATTCCACGTGAAAAATTATCGAAATTTGCACCTTTACCCAAAAGAGATACCACTTCACAAATTAACCTGTTTTCAACTTATTGAATGCCTTATGCATTCGTTTAAATTTGATAATGCGTTCCCCATATTTTCTCTAAATCAAATAATATTGAACCTAGCACCTAGTTTAGAAAATAGACTTATTGATGAAGAGAACAATTTTTCAATGATCAATTAATCAATGGACATGTTAACATGGTCCATGACCAAATCAAACGTTCTCTCCAGAAACGTAATTTAAAAGACATCGAAATAATTGGTCTTCTGACTTATATACATTCTTCATCAAATCTTCTATGAATGGGACACATTAGTATTAATTATTCAGTGATTATTATGAGTTTATATTTAAATTGAGTTGAAACTGTGATTCAAGTTCTTCATGCTCATAAACACAAATATCGGTCATCGGCATTCAACACAAACGGGTAAGTCATTCTTATTCATTTTTCCAAATGCCAACTCTTTAGTACCACATTATTGACAAAGTATATGAACCGGCAGGACTCACATTTAGCCTACTGGATCAACATCTGTCTGGATTTCATTTGCTAATTTTATAGTAATTCGCATTTCCCAGCAGAGGTAAATGATCACCCGGAATCATTATTGTTACCATTCAGTGATTTCAAATCTGTTGCAAATATTACAGCAAAAAATTTATGGAGTTCTGTTATCCTATATAACTTTAGGTTCTTTCTATTTCGAATTCTAATTTATTCACATTCGTTCGCGCGTTATACTTCTTTCCCATATTTAATGATGTGCTCCTTTTGCATATAGATTGGGTTGTATTTGAAAAATGTAACTTTATTTCCGTATTGTATGAATTTTCAGAAACTATATAATACCACTAATCACATTTCCATACATTTTAACCGTCACTTTGCAGAAATTACTTAAGTTAAAAACCTAATAAAAGCTCAAAACATATAATTGTCTCTATCTCTTTCAGGAAAAATGGGTGTCATGATTTGACAATAGTGCCAAAAACAAAGTTTGAAATTTGTATATATATATATATATATATATATATATATATATATATATATATATATATATATATATATATATATATATATAATAAGAAATGTCTACCAAAATAATGTACAATACTTCTCAAGATTTTTCAGTTAAATATTTCTTAACTATGATCAGAGAGAGAGAATTACATCTCTTGTGCTCATAAAGCGAACATAGGTTTCATTATTCGCCATCGAAAAGTAAAATATTATGATGATTTTTAGTATTAGAACCCCTTTCTTTTCACATAGTAGAAAATGAAAGTAGGAATTATTCAAGCAATAATATGACCTGGTATATTTATTAATGAAAGAATTCAATCATATCAAAATACTGACACTCCATTTAAAATAACATAATTAACCAATATACTGCAAGATAATAAAATACAATGTGAATAACAAAAAATTACTTTATAAGAGCATATCAAAAAGAAAATAATCCATATCCTAAAGCTTAATCATTACTAAAATCGACTACATGCTGTGAAAAAAGCTCAGATTTGCTGTTAAAGTTTCATGAGATCTACAATGCTTATATTCATCCAGGGCTAGGGAAAGAGAAGGGCTGGCTCAAATGCTCCCCAAAACTGTCACCGGAAATAGCCGTTAATGACGTAGTCAAGCATCCAAGGAGAATAAGCTGCCTGGAATTTCTAAGCAAAATACTTACTTTTTATTTTTAAGTTCATTTTGTTTTTGATCAGAGTGAAAAAAACTACAAATGCCTATCAAATATTTAGTAAATTTGCAATTATTATTTAATAAACCCAAAAAAATTATTATTAATATTGAAATTAACTTAAAATTGTATAACTAATATAAAAATATATTTACCTAGCTCAAAGAACAAATCTTTTCTATATCACTCAAAGTTTCGCAATTTTTTTTCATCAATAACATTACATCTTTAAGAATTCCAGGCATGCAACTAAATTTGGAACACCATCTTTTCAAAGTACTTGCACTTGGCATATTTAATCCTATTGTATTTCGCCAAAAATCGTAAGATTTTGAAGATAATGACCGAATCAAAATACATTTTGAAATAGTGTCAGATGACCATTTAGTTCTTAATTTATTTTCTTCATCTTCACGCTTATAAGGGAATAAATTATTTATCCCTATCTTCCCAAGTTTAACGTTCTCCTTTTGAAGTAATTTTATTTTCGTTTTTAGTTTTTGTATTACATTTAAAAGCAATTTTTTATTTGATTTAAATCGTTTAATTATTCTTGTTGTAGAAGTTCGATTTCTCTTTTGCTCATTTTTAAGGAATTTCACTGTATTTTCTGCGCATAATATTCTTTTTTTCAATTCTTCTATATTTTTTAAATATTCATTGCATTTAAGGCACTTAATATCACCATCACACTGATTTTCTGCATCACATAATTTATGTGGACTCACGCACTCAATTCTTTCAATAGCTTCTACTAATCTTCTTCTTTTCGTTTGTCTCTGTTCTCTTGGAATATTTTGAATTATGTTTAAAGCCGGTAACTTAAGATTAGGCAGAGCCGTCGGTTTTAATATTTTTCCCTCTGGCAAACCAAGTAGTCTATTTTGCATGGCGTCCATATATTCATTCAAAACAAAATACTCACTGCACACTCTAGCATTCTTGATGTTGATTTTGTTACTTCTTCGACATTTTTGCACCCATTCCTTTGAAAGCATTTGATTTTCTTTTGGAAATCGATGAAATATTATGTGTTTTCCTTTTGTATTTCGATACATATTTGAACACGTAGCAACAGCACACGATGTCATGTTTTCCTCTTTAAAAAATACTCTTGCTTAAAATGAAAACATTAACATTAAACAAGCCGAAATGAATGAGAAAGCTGCGATCAGACACAAGCTAGCATAGAGAATGCCAGCCAGTTGATGCCCAGTGACGTCACGCTCTTCCCTCTCCGGTGACAAGGCGGCATGCGATACATCAAAGCGATGAGCCAGCCCTTATTTTCCCTAGCCCTGATATTCATCCTTACTTTAACCCTTATCTACAAACATAGTCATTGATACAATGATAACAATATTTTAAAATTTGTTATTATTTGAGTTGAGATGAATCCATATTCAACGATTGATTTCAACTAGAACCTTGAAACTGGATAACAATATTGGATATCATTCAAATAAATGCGCTTATTATATTAATAAATTAAAAAATTTTACATTACTTTTTAATAATTATAACAGATATCTGATGAGAACTCAAAGCTACGAAAATCGAAACTTGAAGGAAGACTACAAGGCATGAGATAAAAAATTTTCAATAGTATTAAAAAATAAATGTATTACTTACTCCTTTGAGTACATCGTTTATACCAAAGAAACAAATTATATTTCTTTTTTGGCGAATTAAGTGGTTTGTTTCCGATTCCTGAAAGTCCTGGCCTATGAAGAGAAAATACACATTTATTGATATCAATTAATCTAATTATTTTTAAATGGTATGAAATTTAACATATACTACTTTCTACAGTTTTTAATGTATTTGTTAGAATTCAAAATTGTAATTTAAGCATATCTTATAATCGAATACTCAAAAAATAGTTAAATTTTTTGTTTTTTTGCACATTTAATTAATTTAAAATAATTTTGAAAATTTACTTTAATTCTAAACCAGTCCTATATATAATATATAGATGATAGAAATAGATGATAAAGTATACATTATTTTGTTCATTTATAAATTCACACACAATTCTGGTTTACAGATACATAGAAATCCTATCTAGAAATTTAAATTTGTTCTTCCTTCTGTTTAATGTGTAGGTAATAAAGAAGAATATAGAGCTGTCTCATTTTCAGGATTAGACTTCGGAAGAAAGAAATTCTAACTGTGGTTCTTTCTACTTGAGACATTTAAAATAAAAATTTAAAGATAACAGAAATTTCCCTGTATAACATAGCTACAGATATAAATTAAATTTTTAAATTTCTCTACCTCCCGATAAATAATGGTGGTGTCTGGCTTCCTTAAACAACTAAGACTGCTGAAAACTTATTTAGTATTAATGCAGTTACCAATAAGATTTTATGGAATACTTTGTTCCAGACTGAGGATGTACAATATCCAAGTTCCGGACAATAAAAGAGGTCCTTCGTTTTCATGCAATGCATCTTCTCATATGATATATTGTACCAGTTTTAAGCATGTTAACCACACAATGAGCTGTGTGGGAGCTTGCATTATCATGGATATTTTTTTTAAAAGTAAATCATTAGTTGTGCTGTAGCATAAGATATGACATGATATTTGATCTGAACACTTTTCAGCAATTAAATTACAATTCGGAAGGATATACAGATCTGTATGGCCACCTATGCTGGTTCCAATCTATACTATTAACTCATCGTGTCCCTGACGAGTATATCAGCTGTTTTGACGTTTACAGTCTATAGCTATTTGTACCCTTTCTCTGCATAATACAACGTATCTGATATCACATGCTAACTTAAATCAAGATTCATCAGAAAACAACACTTGGTTCAAGTTACTTTTACATTCGATTTCTTTGCTTGATAATCGAAGTTCTAGAGTGCGTACAGTATCTTGAAGACTACAGAACATTTACCAGTTGCTTATGGGCATAAAAATCATCCTGATGAAGCCTGATATAGAAAATTTGAGATGGGACTCTTTTTTTCTTGTTGGCAAAAAGGAACTCTCTTTGCTGAAGAATAATATCATGTTTTGTAATGGCAGCTTTTAACAAGATGTATTATAATTTGCTATATTATGATGTTACGACTTTGTTTTGATCGATGTTTAATACTCTCTTTCTTGGAACCTGTACCATAGTTGTTGAATAATCTTCCTTGCCAGTATAACAGCATCTGTAATATTTATCTGTATTTGCTTATGTACAACTTTACCGGTGAAGTACGTCATATTTTTTCGGAAAATTATGCAGTCATGACATTTTTATTGACAGAACTATTTCAACTATAATAGTCAGACTTAGAACAAAACACTTGAAAGGCATGAAAATTTCTACAGATGGACAAAGGAGCTACACCAGGCCTTATCCTCACTGCCCGGATGACGCCCAACTGTCTCCACAACACATCTTCAGCTGTCCAGCAATGCTGGCCAAGCTTTTTAACATCAGCATAGAGGATCCTGTGGAGCTTCTTTTCACAGATAAAGCTGTAGAGATCGCCAGAACTGTCTTCGAAAGCTTCGAGGACATTTAGGGTTTTTACACGTACTCCATGGACACGGCATCATCGTGACATTTTTAAAAATTCCTATTTGTCAAGATGAAATTAATATTTCAATTTCATAATTAAAACAGTGAAAAGGAACTTCTGGTGAATCACGATTTCTGCATTGATATACCTGTTCTGGGTTTTGGCATCATGAGGTTAATTTACTTTCAAAAAAATTTTTATGAGAATTTCATTGGATGTTAGTCATTGATGTAAGTATTTACCTATATTCATTAAATAATTAAAACAATGTGCTCTTCAAATTTATTTTATTAAATATAGGATGTGAAACATAAAATTTATTTTCTGACACGTAAGAGTGACTTTTCTAGAAAAATTCCAAATTTCATATTATCTGAATATAGCTTAGATCAAGAGCATGCAGTTTAAAAAAATATTTCATAAAGAACAGAATTATCTTACCTAAAACAAGGAATGATGAAGAAATCAAAACCATAAGCAAATAAATTACATGACGTGTGATTTTCTTAGCCATTTCTGTATTCCTGAAAACAAAAATCATTACGAATAAACACATTTTTAGCTAAAAACAATAATAATAATAAATGAACATATTAATATACATATTTAATATCAAAAATTTATTATCAGTCAATATTTAATGACTTTTATCAAACCATTCGTTTCAATTGAATCATTAATGAAACGCATCACAAGTTTAGAAAAATTTCAGATGAGACCTTCTACAACATCCTCCCACACCCCTCTAGTATTGGAAGATTAAACTGTTCTAAGGTATTTATTTGCTTCTAATGCCTCACGAGACCTACAGACTCGTATAGCTCTAGAACACTGGAGTAATATAGGTGCATCTCTTATTCCTGATTTACCAAGATGAAATGCAGTTGACACTTTTCGTCTAGCAACAGGACATGACTGCCTAGCCTCTCATTTGAAGCACTTGGGCATTCTTACTGTTCCTACTTGTCCACTCTGCGGGCTCTTGGGAAGAAAATGGACAGGGACCATCTGCCCCTGTGTGGGGCTCTTTGCTGCTGAACGGAGGAAGCGAGATTATTGGGAGGCAAGATTGCTCCTTAGGCAAATGACTTCTATCAATTTTCTGTAGTTTACTTTTTGTAACGCTTAGTTCTCTGTATTTTCCCTGGCCATTGGAAATTTAAAAAAAAACAGTTGTAATATAAAAGCAGTGGCGTGGGTACGCGATTTAATATTTTATCTGAGGAATTTTTTATATTCTATTAAAATAGCGTTCAAAGATGTGTGTGCTAAAAACAACTAGCTGATGTAATAAAAAATATTGAGAATCATTTTATAGTCTTCTGGAAAAATTATTCTTGAAAATTCTTAAAAATGTTTTTGATCAAGTTTGTAAGTTAAGCCATCGTAGACATTTCTATTTAAATAGTTAATCCTGCTGTTTTAAAGTCTCATAAATTATTTTAAATGAATTTCTTAGATGCCATGTAAATTTATATAAATGGGGTCGAGAATGAAGTGCTACTAAGTAAATGAAATGAATAAAGCAAATTCTTGAACTCCAAACTGAAGATTTCAATCTAACACTAAAGAATGAGGTGCCGTTAAATAAATGAAGTGAATAATTCAAACTCTTGGACTCCAAACTGAACGTTCCCAACTAACACTAAAGAATGAGATGCCGTTAAATAAATAATAAATAAAGTGAATAATTCAAAATCTTGGACTCCAAACTGAACGTTCCCAACTAACACTAAAGAATGAGGTGCCGTTAAATAAATGAAGTGAATAATTCAAACTCTTGGACTCCAAACTGAACATTCCAAACTAACACTAAAGAACGAGGTGACGTTAAATAAATGAAGTGAATAAACTTTATTATTTCACTGACTCTTGGACTAACAAACTCCTGGACTCCAAACTGAACATTCCAAACTAACACTAAAGAACGAGGTGACGTTAAATAAATGAAGTGAATAAACTTTATTATTTCACTGACTCTTGGACTAACAAACTCTGGGACTCCAAACTGAACATTCCAAACTAACACTAAAGAACGAGGTGACGTTAAATAAATGAAGTGAATAAACTTTATTATTTCACTGACTCTTGGACTAACAAACTCTTGGACTCCAAACTGAACATTCCAAACTAACACTAAAGAACGAGGTGACGTTAAATAAATGAAGTGAATAAATTTTATTATTTCACTGACTTTTGGACTCCAAACTAAAATTCCAAACTAACGCTAAAGACTATTGGAGTCATGTTCTTTATAACTGATCATAGCTATAATGAAAACTAGTTTAAAAATATCAATTATTTAACAAATAAAATTATTTTTATGGAATATAATATTTTTTAAAAAGAATTATTAAACTCTCTCTCTCAATCTATAATTGAATAATTTGTGTTCTTATTATAGCAAATGATTCTATAATAGAACACAGATTTATCATCCGAAATCAATAAAATATATATTTTTAGAACAATATACTTTACAAATAACAAAGTTTATCATTTAAATTCTTATTGAAAACGAGAAATAGGATTGTTAACGTTTTCTCAAATATATTTGTCATCTGAAATCAGAAAAACATTGTTATCAACGATTTATTTATTGATCGTTGTTACTAGTTCAACACTGATGAATAAAAACATTGATTGATAAAAAACAAAATTGTTGATTTCTCATTTCAGGGAATACACTCCATTAGCGATCAAGATTAATAACGGATATACTTTCAAAAAATGCTATTGGTGCTAATTCAATAAGTTTATTTTAAAAAATAACATTTGCTCTATTATTCTAAAGTATTAAGTTATGAACCTGTCACATTCACTTGAAAAATAACATGTTTTATGCTTAATGTACGATGATAATATTTAAAAGAAATAGTGTTACATGTTGTGTACATAACAAATTAAATTAACTGAAATATAACCAAATCATATTTAATGTGAAAAAGCTCAGATATTTAAATATAACGCTGTGTGTGTGTGCATTATCACTCAATCAAATGAAATTAATAAAAAGAAAACAATTTGTGTACTGTCAATTTTTCCTAACAATTTGTTTCTTTATATATATATATATATTAGTAAGTGGTTAGTAATCTGGTTTTCGTATGCTCTAAAATATGAAACCAGAAATAAATGAATTAAAATAGGAAAAAAATAATATTATCAAAAGAAAAATAACATTAGAAATTGGAGTTTGATTTAAATTTGTTTGAAATCTAAAATATATCAAGAGAATTTTTGTATATAAGTAAAATGAGATATTTCATTCATATAGAAAGAAAAAATATGTTTAAATAAAAATTATTTTCATTTCTAACATTTTTATTATTTTACTTTAAATTAATGTTTTCACATAAACTTATTATGACATATTACATGATTCAATTCATAATTTTTATTACTTCCAACTATTTAATTATCAGCCTTAATGTAAGTTTCAGCACTTCACTTTAATAAAATAATAAAATTCACACAATAAAATTCTAATATAGTTAGTGCAAAAAGTTATTTTGCCTACTTTTTACACTAACTATATTAGAATTTTATTTAACTTATAATGGCTAATTTATAATGTTTGATCTTTTTTATTTTCAGTTTATTACAATGAATATCCACTTCTTAATTATTATATTTAAGTTGATTTGTGAAATTTAGTCATCATTTCTCGATGTTTAAACAAATATTGAAAAATAACACCAAATAATTTTTACTTTTTACAATCGTAATGGTCAAAATATTTATCATTTTGATCATAATTAAATTCCATATTAAGCATTGAATATTTTTTTCCAACGGCGGGCACACTTGGGTGACTAACCCTATGCCACAACAAGGCCAGAAACTGCTATTCATTTGTCGTTACCCAGCGGGCACCTGTGAACCAAGTCACGGAGGCGAGTAGCGTTACCCGCGCCATACCACCACAAACCCGTTTATAGGGTGGGCCACATTTATAAAACAACACAACAACACAAGGACGGAAGAAAAGACGAAGAAAACATCCATGCCCGAACCGGGATTCGAACCCGGGACCAACAACTCAGAAGTCAGGAACGCTAACCACTCAGCCATCGGTCGGCTAAGCATTGAATATAAAAAATGTTAATTTTATGAGTATAAAAAAATATTCTTCAACTTATTGAAAAAATTTTAATTTAAATGCAACAACTGAAATTATTGTTGCCACTAAATTAATCATAAGAATATTTCTTAAGTTCGTAGTTACGGACGATATTACAACAGGATTGTAGTTACAGACGATATTAGAATGTAATCAATCAATCATGTAATACAGATCGGTCATGAAATATTTTTCAAATGAGTACCAGCTTAGCTACCTTTTCATAAGGCATTTTATGTGTCCCAAATAATTGATCTAAAATTAATCACATGGAAAAAAATTTTCTTATCTTTCATGATATTCAAAGGAAACATCTTTTCTAAGAATTTGGGAGTAGTCACTTCTATGAGTAATAGAATAGAAACTTCTACTCTTAGTTATTCATGTGGTGTGCAATAGCACACCATGAATAACTAATTTTATCTATTGGTTGCTTACGAAGCAATATGTACTTCAGTAATTTTTGAATAGTGAAATTGATACTGTGCAGATTAAATTGTCGCCAAAAGAGTTTTTATTCGAAAATACTTATTTTCAGGAGTTTGATTACTCTAATTACAATATAAATAGAGGTATTATACTTAAAATTACATTTTTGAAAATTTAAAATTAATATTAATAAATATTTTAAAAATTTAAAAATAATTTCATTAATAAAAAATGTATTACACTTTTGCATACATTTTTTAATACCAATTACAAATGTTAAAATTTCATTCAACCTTTTCATGCAGAAATTTAGTTTTTATATTAGATTAATATCTATACTTAATACTTATTCATTTTGTACTGTGTGTGATGAGATATAAGAAAAAATATTTCAAAATCTTGGATTTAAGATCATTTTCAATAGAAAGTTATGTTTTTTATATGATCACGAAATACTATAATTGGCCTATTACTTTTTATATTGTAAAAGACTTTATTCACATAACGAATAAATAAAATTAATTAAACTAATTTTAATTTCTAATGAACTAAGCTATAAAATGAAAATAATCTAATTTAATATATATACATACTTATTTTATTCTAGTAATATTTCTAATAAGTAAAAATTAATCTCATTTATAGAACGTGAATAAATGTAATAATCGTCACACGTTTGTATAAACATCACTAATTAAATTTAAATATTTACTCAAACACACACACACACACACATATTAAATGAGAAATGCATTATAAGTAATCAAAAAACATTTGCGTGTACTCAAAGTTCTATAAATTAAATCCACAATTTCTTCAGAAAGATAGATTAAATTAAAATAATTCGAATTGTACCAGAATAAACACTACAACAACAAAAAACTTTTTCTTAACAACATTCTACTTTTTATGATAAAATTACGCTCAAAAATTTAAAAATTAATCAATAAAACTAACAGTTTGTATAGAACTTAATAAGAATAATAAGAATTAATAAGAGAAGAACCTAACTTAATCTATATAGTTTTATTAAAAGAAACCCAAAAATAAATTATTAAGTCCATCAGCGTTTACTAAAGTATTACATTCAAAAAGAAATAATATTTAATTTAATTATTTTACGATTATGATACGTAAAGAACTATCAAGAATTTTCCTTTTTTATTGTGTTTAGTGATTTAAATATAATACCTAAATGTGTCATGAATTTAACATTCAGAAAAACATAATATAAAATAAACACATCATACCTTGTTTTGTTAACTCTTCTTAAAGTTTAGTTTGTAATTGATGTAAAAAATACAATCAAAAATAAAAACTTACTTCTTATACTACACGTGCTCTTCGCTGCAGTAGAAAAAGTGACGATTTTTCAGTGACAGGACAAAGAGGCTCATCACTTATCACCCTCCGTGTTCAATGAAATATCCTCCTCGACCCCTCAGAAAAAATGACGTCAAAGAGTAGTCCCCCCTCTTCCTTATCGGAATGACACCCGAATCTATCCCGCTAGATATTCAATGAGTCATCTGAAGATTTTCATACGGCGGAATACATCCTGTCGAATAAACGAACGGCAGATGCTTTTAGAACGGAAGATAAAATGATTTTAATTTGTAATGATAGATGCATCTTGGCAGCGCACGTCTGTTCTCTGAGTATAAAAAAATAAAAAAACCTGTTTCACGTGCAAAGGACAGAGTTCAGAATAGAGACATTTAAATGTCTCTATTCCATTAATTGGACCATTAAATGGAATTATATATATATATATATATATATATATATATATATATATATATATATATATATATATATATATATATATATATATATATGTATATAAATATGTATATATATATATATATATATATATATATATATATATATATATATATATATATATATATATATATATATATATATATTATTCCTTGGTTCATTTGCACAAGTGGTTCTAAATAACTCTTACTAACGTAACATAATTTAAACCTAAGTAAAGCAACACTTGTAATACATACTACATAAATATGCAATTATATACAAATATGCAAATGTAAAGTATGCAAATATACAATAGTTTGAATTATAATTAGGAGTGAATGTATGGTTAAGTGTAATACTTTTTAGGTAATACTTGTTTATGAACAATTCTAACAAATTAAAAAGTATCTTCTGCTCTGATTCTGTGTCGATTTTCGTATCGATTTTTAGCTATATTTGAAATTTCCACTGAAATTCCTTCCTGCCAATACTGTTTAATCTTGTCTGGGCCTCAGAACAAAACGATGGAAGAGTTTAGCTGCTAGTAGAGGGGATTGGAAACATCTGGTTCAAAAGGCCTTGATCCATCCCGTGCCAAAGGGAGGCCCAAGGCCTTCTGCTGTGGGTGGCAGAAGGCCAATCAATAGTATGAGCACCATGGATGATGATGTGTTGCCTCATATTAAAAATAGAGCAGCGAAAAAGAAGCTTGAAGGATATTAGTGTTATTTGTATATGAGTTATTGTTCATTACATTCTGTATAAAATTATTTATATAATAACAGATAAAATAGCACAGGTGCCGTATAATCCATGATTCGAAATTCTGAATTTTTTTGGCGATGAAGAAATGTTGCCAAGATGACATATAATGACGTGCGCGATGACGTAAATACCAAAATAGAATTTTCTGCATAATTCTTATAGGTCTCCATTTGTATGACGTAATAAAAACGAGGTTGCCAGATACATAAATAAATCCGCCAAAAAATCGCCAAACTCAGAATTTGGCATCATGGATTATACGGCACCTTTGCCAATAAAATGTATCGGTTTAAAAATAAATTTGAACATTCATTTAAATGTATGTGGAGATTATGCACTAAAATATAAAGGGATATTATATATTATAATTTTAATAAGTTCATTAGCAGTAATTGCTTTTTTTGGAAAAAAATTTGAGCCTTAATTAGTAGATTGATGTTATAAAACTGGTCCCTTGATATTGCAAATTTAATCTATTTCTTCTCTTACCAAGTTTCGCAGTATAAACAAAATATTAATAACAAGTAATATTTATGATTTTCATTTTTTACCATGGTATTTTTCTATTATCTTCTTCTCTTTCATAATTATAAATATAATATAAATATGTAATGAAAGTCATAAAACAATTATTTTTTTAATTAGTTTTTTTAATTATTCGACACTTTATAATTTTCAGAGCGTTACAACGTTAACTATATACGAGGGTCACTCTGAAATTTTTGAGATACAACTAGGTTTTTAAAGTTATACTAACAAAATTTTAGGTGTGTTCAAAGTAGTCTCCTCCAGCATCAATGCACTTTTGTAGACGAATTTTCCACAGATTAAATGCCTCAAGCCATTCATTTCTTCGAATAGATGAAAAAAATGCATTTATAGCCACATCAATATCTTCTTCTGAATGAAAACGACGTCCACGTAAGTTCTTTTGTAGATTAAAGAATAACCAAAGAGTCGCACATAGCTAGATCAGGTGAATACGGTGGATGTTTGATCATTTTAATTTGTTTTTGTTTAAGAAACTCAACTGTTAATCCGGCTGTATGGGAAGACGCATTGTCATGATGAAGCATTAGTCCCCTAACATTCAGTTCTTGTAGAATTTCTGGAAGACATTGAGTGGTATACCAGTTTAGCTGGTATACTGTCTTCTGTCCTTCCAACTTGATGACTTTGACCAATCCCGTACTTCTGAAGAAAACGGCATACATCACATTTTTCAGTGCGCGTTGTTTTTTCACCATTGTCGGCGTGGGATCATCTTCAAAGACCCATACTTTGCTTTCTTGACGTGTTGGAACGTCAAAAAACGGTATGTACGTTTCATCACCTGTTACAATTTTAGAAATGATGCGGTGGCCACCATCATTCAGCATATTAAGAGTTTCTTTACTGATTCTGACACGCTCCTCTTTTTGATGCTCAGTTAGATTATGGGGAACCCAACGGCAAACTACTTTTTTCATATGTAATTCTTCATGAATGATTTCGTGTATGGCTGTGGATCCAATGTTAAGTTCCTTCTGTATCATTTGATAGGTACAGCGATTATCATCCATTAACATTTTTCGTGTGGCAGACACATAATCCGGGATGACTGCCGACGGCGGCCTTCCTGTGTGTTCTTCATCCTGAAGAAAATTGGGACCTCTTCTAAATTCTATAAACCATCTGAATACAGTAGCACGAGCTGGAGATTCATCACCAAAAGCTAATTGCAACCGTTGAACGCATTCTTCTTGATTGAATCCTGCTTTGAAATCGTTGAAAATCATAGTGCAAAAATGTTCTCGCGTCCACTCCATTTTCTCTTCTGTTTAAAATTTATTCCACGCTAAACAAGTTGAAGTAAATCAGTAAAAATTGTCTTCTGTGTTCAAATACTTTGTACTTTAAAATTAAACCGTTATTTTTATTTTGTAAATTCTCGTTTGCGCGTATCTCAAAAATTTCAGAGTAACCCTCGTATAAGAATTATAAATATGTCAATACATAAATGAAAGTGAATGCAAGATATTAATCAGTGATTTATCTCAAAAATTTCGCGTATCTCAAAAATTTCAGAGTAACTCTCGTATAAGTGTTAGTAATGATTGATTCGCTAGGAATAACTAGAAATTTAATATAAATTATCTTATTTTAGAATTCATTGATGAAAGCGATTGGTTTTCATTATTTTTCTTGAAAATTATCTGAAAAAAAGTTTTAGTTATTCGAATACCCATTATAACCGTACTTGGTTAAAAACTAGGACTAATAAAATATCTCAGTAAGCAGGAAAAGTTGTCAAAGAAAATCAAATGATGTAATTGATAGTAGCATAAGAATAAATTAAAAATTCCCATCAAGAAAACTGCTTAGTGTTCCTAGAAAAATCCTGCCTTAATACTACAAAAAGATTTACAATTTATTTATTTATTTATTTTGCTATTATTTATCTATATTTTTTGCTACTCTAACCATTTATAACCCAATTAAAAAGTTAAATACATTTTCTTATACTTGGGAGCAAAATATAAAAATTAAAGAAACGAAAACTCTTTGAGAATCATTTTATTTGGATCAGATATCTAATTTTCTTCTTGCAGTACATTTTTGAAATGCATTTTACAATTCAAATCTTTTATCATTGAATAATTAAGGACATTTATTCCAAGCTTTGTTTACATATTAATCGCTTTGCAGTCACTTTGCAGTACGAAAACTTTCAAGAGCAGGAAAATCTGTTTAAAACCCATTCCAAGCCACTACTACTATTGGTACTCAATGTGGGAATCGAACAAAGGAATGGCTGAATTGAAGGCCATGCCTCTAATGATCCAGAGCTATTAACTTGTAGTACTTAACATTCTGGATATTGAAAGTCTAAGTGAAATGCCTTTTTGTAAAATCAACTTAAGAAGGCTTAAAATGTAAATGAACTAATAAAGACTTTGATAAATAACATAGTATTATTACCGAACAAAAAACTCATACGTTTCTTTTACTCCTACATTATTTTTTAATCTTCTACCAACTAGTGACCAGGTCTCTTTTCATTATTTTTTAACGTTTTGCATTATATCTCTGTTCCATGTTTTATTAAAACTTCTAATGCCACGGAACGATTTAAAGATGCAGCAGTCCATGCGTCCGGTTCCCACCTCAAGCACAGATGATCGAATGGTTCTAGGTAGAGCTTATGTGAAAAATCGTCATAAGGCATCAAATATATTTTTTAAAGTTTTGTTTTCAATTCTGTATTTATGAGACAACCCAACATTTTTTTATTTTATGTAATATGTCACTAAAAAAACACCAGATTCATATAAAAGTTACACTTATATGTATATATATATATATATATATATATATATATATATATATATATATATATATATATATATATATATATATATATATATATATATATATATATATATATATATATATATATATAATTTAGTATAAACTATTAAATTAAATTCGACCATAAGGTAAATACATTTTAAATTTATTTTTTTTTACTTTATTTCCTTTATCTGTTTTTATGTAATAATATTATTGGGAAATAATTTTCTTAATTTTTTATTTTAAATCTTTATAAATGAAATTTCTATTTCAAGTTCTTTTGGAATATATAAATATTCTGGTAAAAATCATGATGTACGTACTACACTATTAAATATTGCAAGGTACATGCATGTAAATGGACAAAAGACTACACCATTTACAAGCAATTGATTTTGCTGTATGTTTAAAAATTTACATAAAATAAAAAAAATCATAGTTAAAAATTTATATAACATAAAAATTAATTACTTAAATCATTTTCAAAGTATGTAGTTCTAAATGTACTAATTCATTATACTCACGCTTATGTTTATCGTAATTCCTGTTGTTTTCCCAAACATCCGTGAACTAGAAAAGGATGTGACAGGGTTACCAGAAGGCAGATAAAAACATTTTTTTATCAACTGCGTCATCCAAACACAACAAAATGCTTAATGACAGCATTTTCTTGGACGTGGAAGAATTCGGAAGTATATTCTAACACAATTTGTCACCATTTTAAAATTTTGTGAATATTTGAACTTTAGAATTTCTAAATTTATTTTAATAAGCAGTTTCGAGGTGAATTTTTTTTAATGAAAGACCTGAAATATAATTATATATCAAAATCAATGCTCTAGGGAATAAAATGCTTGAAAAAATCTAATTGGTTTTGTAGCTTCGATATTTGAATTGTACGAAAGAAAAATTGGATATCAGAGACGATAATTTCTAAAATATAGTTTGGTAAATACTGCAGGAAATTACTCTCTTTTGCTGTATTGTTGTAAATTTATATTTTTCTCATTAATTTTATAGATATTTCTTTTCAAACCTTATATTTATTCATTTCTTATTTTATTCATTAACATATAGATATTTCTATTCAAACCTTATTTTTATTCATTTCTTATATTATTAATTAACTTTTTAGATATTTCTGTTCAAACCTTATATTTATT
>CM075860.1:2201898-2291898 GCA_037975125.1 Latrodectus hesperus | reverse complement strand
TCAAAAATTACTCATGAAATATAAACTTAAACAACTGAATAATATTTGAAACAACAGTGTCCCGAGAAATACGATCCAATATTATAAGTAGTTAAAATATTTCATTAATTATTGGATTCGATGTACGTGCACTCATTCCAATAAAATATATTCAATTACACAAACACATGCTATGCATGTATAAAGTGTAGCCTTTTCTTGTCAACTAAAATTATCATAGAAACACATGAAGATGCTTTGTTTTTAATCTAGTGGTTTTTAACTTGTTCCTGTAAGTTGAGAATCTATATAAATTTTGAATTATGTGAATATCACATCTCCTTCTTTCTCTCTTGCATCACCATTCATTCAATCAAAGCATTTGTTAATAAGAGTTTTTAACATGATAACATTTTTCGTAGAAATTTTCCCAAAGGAACATGTGTTTTTTTTTAATTTCCTCAACAATATCTTTTATATATTTAACACCAAAATATTGTTTTATACTATAACTTTTGTTTAAGAAGGAAGAATAAAATAAAGTTTTTTTATAGAAATTATATAAATTTAACTAAAAATTTGTTTAGATTTTTAGTGTTCTTTATTTCCATTAATTTTTTCTTGAACACTAAAATCGATGGATATGCTAACGATGAATATGCTTTATAATCGATAATATGCTAATTCTACGATTTTAGCATAGTATCACAAACGATATTTTAAATAAATAAGTCAATAAAATTAAAGCACGTAAAAATTCTGTTATTAACAAACATATCCCTTTTACTGTAGAGACGATTTTTTTACTTAAGATTGTGTCTTTGATTACAGACATATTTTTTCAATGATTTTTTTTTTCATCTTGCATTTTTTGTAAATCTTTTATTTTTTCCATTGCTATGCATATATTTTTTTATACTATAGAAAGAGTTAATAAATTATAAAGAGGAAGATATGATTTATATTCTAAAAAATAATATGTTTTAATTCAACTTTAAAGGGTGTGAAAGGAAATCGAAATTTCCAACATTAAAGTATTAAAAAGTCCTCATTCAATCATGATATAAAGACTTTTGTTAGTTTCAATCTTTGCCACCAGATGTCATACAGAAATCATCTACCAAAATTCTCACTAGCATTTCTTCAGTATTTTTTAAATATGAATAGATATAATATCAATACAAAATAAATTTTATAAAAAAATGGTATCAAACCTCAAAATGATATCATAATTGGAAGTAATCGGTGAATTAATAATGATAGGTAAATGAAATATATCCATCACTTTTAGAAATGAAAAACTAAAAATCTCTAAATAAAAACAACTGGTCAATAAATATATAAATAAAATTCGAATTAACTTGTGGGTGAAGAGACTTATTTAAATTTCATTAATAACCATTCCATTACTATACAGTTCATATGATATTCTGTGCTATATTCATAACAATTAATTCTTAAATAAAATGATCATTTCATATTTCTTTCATAAAAATCTTTAGATGCAGGAACATAACCAAAGAACAATAATTTGTGCAAATAACGTTAGAATGTTATATTTTAATGGAGTACATAAACAACATTTAATTAACTTATTTTTAAGCAATTTAAAATATATAATAGAGATATATTCTTACCTGATTCCAAAAATCAAAACAAAAATGAATATCAAAAACAACATCTCGGTAAATTTTTATATTAAATTATGTAGGTTAAGGAAGTTGCATTTTTATCCGGTTGATGAGACTGTAACTGCAACTGTTGGTAAATATGTTTACGGAGATGATGTGGTTTTTTACTCATCGGAAGTTTGAATTGCATTCTTTGTTCCGCAGTTAAAAAGGATACTTCAACATATTTCTTACCAACACATTTGTTTATTTCCTTTTAAAGGGAAAGAAAATAAGGCCACTTTAGCATAAATATCTTCACATCAGGTCCTGTTAATAAAATGATCTTGCAAAATCATGCTATATTTTTCAACATTTCCCTTTGTTGATTTTTTTGAGCATGCTTTCGTGATTTACTTTATTCCAGAATTGTGATTTTTTTCTACTTTATTGCCTAAGCGTCCTCACAGGAAATATGTCAAGCTCAGGACAGATATAATACAAAAAACAAATAATAATTCTGAAGTTCTTTTAAGATGGAATTTGTCTTAAATCTCCAATCAGAATAAAACTTATAAAAGTAAAATAGGATAAAGTTTTTTGCCGACCAACTTGTCTAATGGTCAGCGTGTCTGACTAAAGATAGGGAGGTCCTGGTTTCGAATTCCAGTTCGGGCATGGATGTACTATCTATCCTGTCTTTGTCCTTTCTGTGTATGAATGTGTTGTAAATGGTTGCCGACCCTATAACATAGGGATGGCATGTGTATACTGAGGAAGTCGGACTCCACACTAAAATAGAGTTCAGTTGGAAAAGTGGAGCAGCGCACCCCATATTGCCAGCCTGGCTGGCACACGACAACAACAGGATAAAGTTTTAATGCTGAGTGTGGTATGATCACCAAATCAAACACTAAACTTTTAAGCCATTGTTAATATAGTTTCCTACTCGTGGCATGGCATGGGATCATGCATATGATACCTTATTACCAGAGCCCGACTTAGCCTGATTGAGACACGAGCAGAAACTTCTTTCTGGATCTCCTCTGTGCTTCTCAACAGCAAATTTTACATTAGATTTGACTAACTATTCTATTCGATTGACAACATAAAATAAATTTTTAATTCTATTTGGGGGCCCTTCTGATGTGGGGCCTGGGGCAACTGCCCCATAGGTCAAGTTCTGCTTATTACACGCGAATCATAAATATAATATGAAATATGTGGTATGAAATTTTATCATTTGGAACATATTTCTCTTTTAAATTAGAAATAAAATAAAGACATTCTTCTTCTTCATTGGCCTGACAGCCCAGGGTGGGCCCTTGCCTTTCTCAGAAGTGCATACCAGGACCCCTTACATTTGGACAAGGTCATCCAGTTTGTCACTTTCAGTGTTTTTAGGTCGTTTTCAAGGCAGTCACGCCATCGGAGTTTCGGTCGTCCTCTTCTTCTAGTGCCAATGGGGCGAGCCAAGAAAATTTTTTTCGTCACCCAATTGTCGTTAAAATAAAGACATCCCCAACATATATCCTCATAAAGTAAGATATATCTTCCTTGAATGGAATGTTCCCTCCATTTTTCCTCATACATATATCCTCATAAAGTAAGTCAACATATATCCTCATAAAGTAAGATATATCTTCCTTGAATGGAATGTTCCCTCCATTTTTCCTCATACATATATCCTCATAAAGTAAGTCAACATATATCCTCATAAAGTAAGATATATCTTCCTTGAATGGAATGTTCCCTCCATTTTTCCTCATACATATATCCTCATAAAGTAAGTCAACATATATCCTCATAAAGTAAGATATATCTTCCTTGAATGGAATGTTCCCTCCATTTTTCCTCATACATATATCCTCATAAAGTAAGTCAACATATATCCTCATAAAGTAAGATATATCTTCCTTGAATGGAATGTTCCCTCCATTTTATTATCATTTTCTGAGTCAGATTGCAAAACCATCAAAAGCGAGGTATCTCGCAATAGCATTTTCAGTAGATAACGTTAACGTTCTTGTTAGCTTCGATTCCTTGATACGATTGAATCATTTCAGATTTGAGAAATGAATTTAACAAATGGTTCCAGTTTTTCAAAGAGACTGTAGAGATAATATTAGTTTTTAGGGAGCTCCAGAACTATAGTTCAGTCGCCTGTAGTACGTGAAAAGCTAGTGTAGCTTTTCAAAAAGATTTTAATTGCTGGATTGTTTGTTAGTTCGCATTTCATAGGGATTGATGCTGTGAAGTTCTCATTTGTATCATAAGAGAATTTTGATTTTCAATAAGTGCTGTGGTCTAGTTAGAATTGGTTAGTTTTCAAAATATATAATTTGCCTTTAAAATTGCCGCCTATCCTGTGTAGTGGTCAGAGTGCCTGACTGCGGATAGGGAGGTCCTGGGTTCGAATCTCAGTTCGGGCATGGATATATTTTTCCTCTCTCTATCTATCCTATCTTTGTCCTTTCTTTGTATGAATGGTTGCCTATCCTATAAACGGGTTTCTATGGCATGTGTATACTGAAGAAGTCGGACTCCACACCAAAATATGGTTCAATTGAAAAAGTGGAGCAGCGCACCCCATGTTGCCAGCCTGGTTGGCACAAGACAATAACAACAACAAATTTTAAAATCATTTTCATGGATGCTGTCTAATCCAGGATGCCAAATTCTGAGTTTGGGGTTCTTTTGGCGTTCATTCTTACGCATATGGCAACCTGGTTTTTATTCGTCATAGATAATGAGACATTTAAGAATTATGCAAAAAATTCTATTTTGGCAGCACAATTATTTACATCATCGCCCATGTCATAAAAACGTATCTTGGCTACATTTCTACATTGCAAAAAAATTCAGAATTTAGAATCCTGGATTATACGGCATTTTTGCCTTTTTCTTCTAAATATGAAGCCTATTATTTCCGAAGAAAAATATCCAATTTTCTCCAAGTTTGCCACAAAATAAAAAGATAATGTTCCGCACTACATATTTGTGTGAGATTTCATTTTCTAATATCGAATTTTTTAAAAAATAAGTAAGAAACCGAGTTCTTCTTCTTCTTCTTAGAGTTGGGTTTGTATGTCATTGGGCACCTCTGCTTTTAGGAGCATTTTGTACTATTAACTCCGAACCCAATGTTTGCTAGTTCCAGTTGCTCAGGTCACCCACTTGATTAATAAAGTCCGATAGCCCTTTAATGGAGTCTAGGTGTCACTCTCTAGTATGGATGATGCCTAAAGAAGTTAATCTAGGGAGGGCAAGAGCCTCGCATTCGTAAATGATATGCTTGGCCGTTTCCTCTTGCATATGACATTTCCTGCAGATAGGGTCATGCTGAAACAGTCCCATTTTATGGAGGTGTTTTCTGAAATAGTAGTGCCCAGGTATGAAGCCTACGATTAAACGTATCTTCTGCCTAGAGCATCTTAGAATAAGAAACCGAGTTACTGACGAGCTTTTGGATGACTGAATTCGAATGGCAGTCAGTAACTACTCTAGAAACGTTAAAAAACTCTTTGGTAAAGAAATCTCTCCTCATTAAAGTTATTAAATCTATTATTACATTTGTTTATAACTAACTGTTTTTTCTAACGGTGGGCACTGGGTTACTAACCCTTCACCACAATAACGCTGGAAACAGCTGCTCATTCATCATTACCCGGTGGGCACCTGTGAATAAAGTCATAAAGGGGGATAGCCTTACTCGCGTCACTTCACCAAACACTTGCTTATAAGATGGGCCACATTCAGGCATCATCACAGCAGAAAGGACAAGGAAACAGAGGAAGAACATCCATGGCCGAATCAGGATTCGAATCCAGAACCAACAGCTCAGGAATCAGGAATGCTAAAACGACTTACCCATTGGCCGTCCATTAACCACACTTCGGTTTCCTTTTCATGCATAATTAAGTTTCGTTTTATTTTTTAAAACAGTTTAATTACAATTCATTTAATATTTGCTAGAAATGCTGAACTTATAGCTAATAAACGAATTAAAGATTTGTCAAAAGTTAGTAGTTCTTTCGGTTAATTTTTAAGGTGCAATGGCACAGAAGCTTCATAAGTTTGTTAGTAAGTTAACGGTAGCTTTTTTTCTTTTGATTATCAAACATATTCAAAACTCAACATAGCCAATTGTTATGTTAAGGAAAACATTTGCATCACGAATTTCTTAATTTAAATTTAATAAAAAAATAAGTATTTTCTCGTGATTTAAAAAATTAAAGTCATAATAACATATTTGAAAAGGAAATAATCCAAAAATATATGGGTTTAAGTTACTGAAAGAAGCATAATATATTTTGAGTCAGTTTTAGGAAGAGTTTTGGTTGATTTTAATCTTTAACGAAATTTTTGATTCATTCAAGTGTATTTAAACTTCAATAAATCAGAATTAAATAACAAAAAAAAGCATAGATTAGGCAGATAAATTTACTTGATGTCGGTCTAGTCAAAATTCGGTTAGAATCATTTTTGATATATTTAGCTTGAAAAAACATATTTTAGCTAAAAATTAAATTTTTTGTTTTTTTAAAGTAGCAATGTGCATTTAATCACTCACATTAGATGTGATAGAACTTAGTGAGATATCCTTTAACTCAATGCATTGTAATTTTTAAGAAAAATATTGTAAAATTATTGAAAATAATTTCGAAACAACAAACATTTAAATTATCAGTCATTTACAATTTTATTCATTATCTTAAGTTTAGTTCATACATTTTAAATTTTTTTGTGCCCAGGTAATAAACGTCACTTTCCAATGCAATCAAAAATGACCTCCAAGAACTTGCATTTTAATACACTTTTAGAGAGTAAAGATTAGCGATTCCCAGGTTCGAACCCCTATCGAATCATATAACATTGATTAGTGTTGCATTTTTACCGATGATGCATAAAAATGTCGCATGCATTTCTTAGGATTTGTTTGTGTATTTGCGACACGTTTCCAGCAGTCTAGTTCAGTCGACTGAAAAGCCGCTAAGCTCCTGGCGATCAAAGACACAATCGACACCTGAGCTGTAAGTCACTTTTCCCTCTATCAAAGGATAGATACTCTGACCTGTTTCACGTGTCTCAGGTACCATCTGTGAATAATATGTGAGTATGGACGGGTCAGGTAAAGAGCTCATAATTTCTTTTCTTTGTAAAAATGATACCATGTAATAAAATAGTGCAAATTCTGTAAATAACAATTAGTGTTACTTTTAAAACTGACACATTTTTTATATATAATTTCATCATATTTAAGTAATTAAGTAGTCCATCTTCAATAAAAGACAGCATGAAATCGCCCTTGGAAAAAATATTGGGAAAAAATACAATTCATAAATCTAAAACACTCTAAACTTTAATAAAAGTCTATTCAAATCTCTGTCACTTTAGAATTATAATACATTCAATAAACACATCTTAGTAAACATTTTTTGGGAATAAGCGATCATTTGTGATAAATGACAGATTTTTAATTTCCGATCTTAATAGACTTTGTACTTTATATCAGTACTATACGTGTTTACTCAGTAAATGAAGAGTGGGATGTAAAACACACTTAATTAAACGCCGTTAAGTGTATTTAACTCTTTAATCTATTTAATCGATCATGCACATAATGTAAGTGCCAATCAAATGCATCTCACATTGTTATTTTGAAAGTAAGAAAACAGTTTATGGATTGATGATTTTATTTTTCTTTAGTTTCAAGAAAATAACCCTAAAAATATTTTAGTAAGTGATAATACAGCGTTACTATTTCTTTTAAAGCAAACTTCTTAATAGCAAAATCTTCATACTAACACTTCACTAGATTGAGAAAAGACATACGAGTCCAATTGCCAGAGACATTTTACCAATAGAAACCATGAATTATTACTTGTATCTTATGACAACCTATTAGTTTTTAAACTTGGACCCGTCAGAATCAACACTGAATTGCCATTTTGAACATTCAAATTAGTTCCGAAATGGATCCTACCTCTTTGAGCATTCCGAAAAACTCTCACTTTAAATTCAGACCTTTCCTCATACAGGTGCAAGCTAAAGGTAAAATGGAATCAGAGAGCAAAGAAATACAGCAAGATTTTGCTCCAACTATTGGTTTGCTTGGATTTCTGGGTATATTTCCATCGACAGCAACTGTAAATGAAAGTGAATCTCTACTTCGTCGATTCTCACTACGAGTAATAGAGAATGCAGCTCATATTTTCTGGTTGTACGTCATCTTTATCAGCTCGCTGTCTGTCATCAAGCTTTCCCGGAGTGGACAAACAAGCTTCACCCTGTGTCTTGTAAACATAGTCATTGGAATTATGAGGTTTTCTCTCTACTTGAAAAGAGGTGGAATAGGTAATATGGTTAAGTCTATGGAAGAATACCGCTCATGCATTACATTAGAGCGGTACAAGCCCATTAAGAAAATTCTGATTCCGGTTACGATTATGAGTGTTCTGTTCTCTGTCACAATGTTCTTAGTGAGTTTAGAACATCTGCGAGTTGCAAATGCTCTCGGTTCTTACACAAGCAGCTTTGCTTTCGGATGGAACTTCACAGAGAGTCGGTGCTTGGGAATTTTTTCCACCATTACAGCTTGGGCAACTGTATTTTACCATCATTTTGCTTTAGTAGTCATGGGCCTTTTCCTCTGCAATATGTACCTCTTTTTCAAGAAGTCAATTATCGAATTCAGAGAAAAAGTTGAAAAAGACGTAATTGAAAATAGAATAAACGTCGACACTTGCGTCTATTTATACAGCAAGACCACTGATGTTTTAAATGAAATGGAAGACCTGTTGTCTTCTACAACGTTCTTCTTGTATGGGTGTTTGATGGTCAACCAACTGTGCGTTATCACGCTAATTATCGCTAATGGTGGGATGTTAACTCACCCTGTGTCGGTATGCATGGAGTTTATGGTATCTGTGAAGAATATCGCAGTATTTCTATTTGTCACAGTCATGAGTTCATCGGTATCCGTGGAAATAGAAAATGTTGTTAACATACTGAAAAGACTAACTGTGGACTGCAGCCACGAATATCAGAAATTATCTCTTCTGTTGCAGAATGTTTGCACCTCAAACCCTTCGTTAACAGGATGGAAGATGTTTAAGTTGCGAAGGAACTTGATATTGACAGCGTTTAGTGTTTTAGTTACGTACGGAGTGCTGCTGTCACAGTTTTCAAGTCAAAAGAAAAATTAAAGGTATGGTATCAACAATATGAGGAATGTTTATGTGGATTTTATTCAGTACAAAGAATAGATTTGAGCAGTTGAAAACATTCTTCATATTTCTAGGTATGAGTCAGGACTGATTCTGTGCTTAGCACCAAAGTGTACAGCGGGATTTGTACGCAAATTTTTTGAGCGAGGAATTAAAATTTATTGCACAGCGAGTTTGCATTGATCAGTTCTCACCCATCTCAAATATTATTCTATGATCCTCGTATTTGTCTCGTAGACAAGTAATTTTAACCTTGAAACAAGATAATAACCATAATTTTATCTACTCTGCCTCTGAGCCACTACAACATTCGCACACCTGCCTCTGAGCCACAACAACATTCGCACACCTGCCTCTGAACCACAATAACATTCGCACACCTGCCTCTGAGCCAAAGCAACATTCGCACACCTGCCTCTGAACCACAATAACATTCGCACACCTGCGTCTGAGCCAAAGCAACATTCGCACTCTGCCTTTTAGTCACAGCAACATTCGCACTCTGCTCTGAGCCACAACAACATTCGCACACCTGCCTCTGAACCACAATAACATTCGCACACCTGCCTCTGAGCCAAAGCAACATTCGCACTCTGCCTTTTAGTCACAGCAACATTCGCACTCTGCCTCTGAGCCACAGCAACATCCGCACATCTGCCTCTGAGTTGAACAACATTCGCACTCTATTGACTCTGACTCAACTGCACGAGTAGATCTATAACTCTTTGCTGAAGAATTACACAACCATTTTCCCTAAGTATTTAGCCTGGTTTTTAAGTAAAAAAATTAATTTCCTGTGACAATTTAAAGTGTGTATGTAATTAAAAACAATCATAATTCCAGACTGTATTTAATGTATCAATTTATAATTTATCTGCCTATAAGAAGCCTATAATTTAATTATTTCTAATAACTAAGGAATTTTTAATAAATATTGAATTTCTTTTTTCTGTAAATAATATTTAGGTAAAGATAGAATTTTGATTGAGTAAAGAAGAAAAAGTAGTATTTAGATAAAAATAGATTTAGATTATAAAAAAAGTATGCGAAATATGCTTCAATATGTGTGCATTATAATGTCATTTTATTCTAATTTTTGAAAATAAAAAAAAATATATAAATTCATTTTTTTTAACACATGTATTATAAAAATAGCTTACATAGTATTTCACTTTCATGGATTATATGACATGATATTCTTGCAAATGATAAATAAAGGAAAGTGTTATTCATGATTTTTGTTTTGATTTGTCTAAGAAATATTTGTAAATTTTTTAATTGTTTCTTCAGAGGTTTATGTAATTGTAAAATTATCTAAGCAACATGTATATGTTAAGATTGTTTCCTGTGTATTTTGAATATATTAAATAAGCATGAATTATCTTGCTTGTGATAAGTTCAAATTCTAAGTTTCGCAGTTTAATATTGTGGCAAATACCTCCTGAATGCGTTGATAAAATTAATTGAATATTACTGGCATAATCTGTGGTTTTTCTTATTACATCCAAGCTCCAGTAACGAAAATATCTTTGTTGTGAACAGTCATATTTTGGTTGTGAATAGTATATACACTAGTTGGATGGTTTTTATCACTCAATCATCATCTTATGAGCAAGAGAGCTTATTAGGCCTACAAGATGGGTTTTGAACCGGGAAACTGTTGAGCCAAAGGCAGAGTGCTAAGCATTCGGCAATAATTCGGTGATTTTGGACATAGATAAAATATGTTGGCACCTCCAATGTGGTTTAATACTAAGAAAATCAAATGAGAGCTTATCCTTTATTTGATTGGTTGAAAGAATCGCTGCAAATATAAAGAAGCTCTCTCACAAAAAGAAAAATTTAGTGAAACTGCTTAAATTAAAAAAAAAAAAAAAAAACACTAAAATATTAGAAAAAATCACCTTTATGAAATACTTTTTCTGTACTAGTTTAAATATACTTCTGACTTGAAAAAGAAATTCCTTTAGTAATTATTTTTTATTTTAACAAGTTTCTAAATTTACACAGCTTATTTATTTCATGAATTAAATCTTGAAAACTTATGTGTATTTCATTAGATTTCAACATAAAAACATTTTTCATCGAATATTTTATTTATTATTATTTTTTTTATGTAAAGTTACTTCTATTCAAATATTAGACTAATTTTTATAAGTGTCAATTTTACATGTCTAAAATTATATTAATGTCGAACATTTTTAGAACGTTTTTTTTGTGGTCAGTATCAATTTTAAGTCTTGTATATTTGCTTGTATTTCACTTCCACACATGATCTGAAAAGTCGTTAACGAAAGCGAGAAACAAATCTAAACGTCTTCAGAGCTCTTGGTTTATTTGCGATGAAGTTTTGGTTTATCGAATTTCATAATGTTTATTAAAATTCTATGTGGAATAATAAAAAAATATCATTGATAATAATCTGTACAACAACACTTAGCATAAAAAAGTATCGAATTTTATACAACCAAATTCTCATGACTACATACTAGTTTGCAGTAAATATATTACAAAGTTAAAGTTACACGAAATATCAGTGATTTATAAAAAAATAATAGCAATTTAAGCAAATATATGCAACTAATCTAGTCTCACATTTTGTTTCTTCCAAAATGTTAATTAAATTTGAAGCATTTATAATTTCAAAGTTAAGGATTTTTCTTATTACAAGTGAACTTACACTACATTATATATTTAAAATCTATAATTTATGCACGTCTGTTTTGTTTATTAAAGAACTATTGGCGCTTGTCTGAGACGAAATTTCAAAAGAAACGTCAACAGAAAAAATTTGAGACAGGAAAATAAAATAATATCAATTTATTTAAACAATATTATTAACTTTACCTCATGATTGAAATTCAGATTAAGCTTATGAGATAACAGCTGGCTAACAAAATTAGAATAACGAGTTGTGTGAAAACAAAATTAATTTTAAAACAAATTATATATTTGCTGTTTTTAAGAGTAGAAGTTTTGGGAAATTCGTTTGATTTTTCAGCTAGCTAAATTGAAGTTGTTAGCCAAACCGTTATGTTTTATTGTTGCTTTAATATACTTTTTATTTAAAAATAAATTTTCAATATATTAAAATAACAATACTCTAGAATCTGGAAAGGACTTGGAAACTAAGTATATAAGTTTGTAAGTAAATTTCAATAAAAATGAAACATTTTATCAGCCGGGAAAAATATCATTTGAATTAATTACTTTTTATTGGAATTTCTAATTATATGCTTTTTTATTATTATATTATATACTTGTAGTTTATAATAATGTATATATATTAACTACATAATATGGTAGTAACATCATTAACGTCATAAATAATAAAAATGTTTTACTAGCAAAAACTGCGAGTAATTTAATATTTAAATTTGCAGTTTAATTTTGATAATAAAAATATGTTATTAGTTTTAAAAAATCAGCTCCTGAATTTATTATTTTTTATTTTTATATTTTTAATAAAATATATTTATATGTTATTATATTAATTATTATTTTTTACATTTTTTATAATAATATGTAAAAAATATATAAATATATAGTAGAGCATATTGTGGTGCTCTGATCCAAACGACTTAATTCGCACTGCTAAAGACATAGCGAGCTTGGCTTGTCCAAGTGTCATAAGCAACAACAACAACAGAACATATTAATGTAAATACTTAAAAGGAAAGTTTGGAATTTCAAGTATGTAAATTGTAAAATAATTTCTGCCAAGAAAACCAATGTTATTAATTTAAAATGAAATATTTCCTAAGCATCTAAAAACAAAATAGTAAATCGTGAAAAATATGAGTTTTCAATAATTTATATGAATCTAGACGGTGTGATGTCAAATAACAAAATTAAACAGAGGAAATAGAAAAATATTTCTCGGAAATAAATTTTTTTACCAGGACTCATGATAAAATAAGAAAATTAACAGGAAAAATAATAGCCCCATCAGGATATAATTCTTCCGGTACTCCGGTTAAATAAACAGTAAATGATTCAATCTAAATATTTTATTAAGGTGGTTATCTCTGTTTTTGTTGTAATGTACGAAAGCATGTATGTATTTCGTATATTCTCTTTATTTTGTGATTAATATCAAAATGACTTAAATATTTCAAAATCTTGGGAAACATCGACGTATAGAAATGAAAATTTAAAAAGAAAAACATGCTTTTGTAAAATTAATTAATATCACATATTATAACACTGGAAAAACTTAGTCAAAATTTGAAGATTAAAATAATTAGTTTTATTAAATATATTTGGTTATGGAGGATTTTATTTATTTTAATCCCTTTAAGAGTAACCTTTTTCCCTAGATAAGTACTTTATCCTCATTAATACACTGTTATTGCTAAAATTTCTATCTTTTTGAACATTACAGCATGTAAGTCAAATAATAATAGTGAGTTTTCTTTTCTGATTTCATTTTATAATTATCGGATTCTCATTGCAAAAAAACACTCATATTATTTACTTTTGATATTTTCAGACGTTGAATCTAAGTCTCTCCTGTAATCTTTAACGTATTATTCAATTATGTAAGCAAAATCTTCGTATCAATGAAAATACAAAACAAAAGTATAGTTTTACAACATAATAATTTATTCATTAAGATTATATTTCGTTTCATTACAGGTGATAAATTGCACATTATAAAAAGTAGTGACTATATTCTTTATAGTAACTATTTTATTTTTTTCTTCATTAGGAAAAAAATTAAACTAGAAAATTTGAATTTTAAATATTGTTGAAAAATGTTTTGATTCTAGAATTCATAATCAAAATAAGTGTTAATTATTATATTTCTGCTTATTAGTATTGGTATAGCAATTAAACTACATAGTTAAATTATAGTGTTGTTGTTGTTATTGCATGAACCGTTTCAGCCACAGCAGCGCTAGAGCAGGTCCATAATGTTCTTCTTCTTATTATTGAGCACGATAGTCTGGGGTCGGCCAAGGCTTTCCTCAGAACACTCCTCCATTGTGTTCTCCAGGCGGCGACAGTTTTCCAATTTGCCACTTTCAGCACTTCAAAGTCCTCCTCTACACAATCAGACCATCTAAGTTTGGGCCAACCCCTAGATCTATTTGCAATGGGCCTATAATTAAAAATTCTTGAAGACGAGGGGTCCATTCGACAGATATGGCCCGCAAACCTCAAGCGACATATTTTAATATAATTGACGATGTCAGCTTCTTATAAAGTCCATAACGTTAAACACCCCAAAAAATCTAGTACCATCAAAAGATAGTTGCATAATTCATGCTTGGATAGTCTCAGGCACTCAAGGATGTGCTTTGGCGTAGCTTGGTCAGCAAAACAGTTGGTACAGTCCTTGAAATTTTTGATGCCATCAGAAAATTTTAATGATCTGAGGTGACCACTTCGAAAGTGGGCTAGAGTAGATTGTTAAGGTCGTCAGGCAGTGAACTTCCCGAGCGAGAGCACTGACACTATTGGGTGCTCTGGAGGGACAGTCCATCTGATCTCAATCCTGCTCTTTACTCTTGAAAAGATTTCCAAAAAGGTGAGAGGTGCCAACGGTTCAGGGGCTTCACGAGCTCCCACTGTGGTCAATTTGTCTGCACTTTCATTTCCCTCCAGATCGACACGGGAAGGCACCCACTGAAGACGAATGTCATGGGACATGGACAACCACTTTAATTTTTGAGTATTGATACTCCAGCACTGTCTCCCACACTTTGCCAATTGGTCAAGTTGAGAAGAAGCCTCGGTTAGTTATGAGACCAGAGCACCTAGAGGTAGAGGACTGACTTAGTTTTTGTTTGTATCCCATTTACTCAGGCTCCTACTCTACGGGGACCTGTCCGGCATGGGTGATCCTACAGGTAGTTAAACTACCATTGGCATAGCTCCCAGGATTGGCAGCCACACCAGGGCGTCAAGCTAAGGGTACCTTTGGGAGGGGGTAAATACAGTCGATACCATAACAGCTGGAAATTTGTTAGGCTAGTTTTAAAAAATGCATATATCAATCAAGAATACCGAAAATCTCCCAAGCACTCACTCAATAGACAAGAAAAAGAAAATAAAATCTCCATTTCATCTTAGGACCACTCTAAAGAGCCAGAGCAACTACTAGACTTTATAGTAATGCAAATATAAAAAATAAAAACTAACTGAAAAACATTTTTTTTCTTCTTATTTCACAATTAATTCAATTTAGAGTTAGATTAGTTCCACTAATTAATGATTCCTGTTTCAAAGTGAAGGACAATTTCGCCTCATATTGAAGCTCCATTATAAATAATAAGTTACCATTCATGTACCTTAAAACAAGGTGTACTTTTATATCCCTAAAAAGCTGTTTTAATTAGCAAAATAGCCTTTTGCATATAATGAGTCTTATGATGTTTATAATATTTTGCAAATGTTTAAATTACGTTATTGTAGTTACTTATGATACTTGGACAGGCCAATCTCGCTATGCCATTGTCAATGGGAATTTAAGTCAGTAGGATGCATCTTTCATTTAACCAGAACACCACGAAGTGTGAATACGACTTTGCTCTAAGATCACTCCGATAGATGGCACCACCAGAGAATCCACTCTCTCAATTTTGACATTGCTCTGAAGCGGAGGAAATATTTTCCTGACCATTATACCCGTAGTAACTGCTCAACGACAGGACTTTCGATTCCACCGATTTAACGAGCATGTATTCGGTGGGACCTTTGTGGCTTTGGGAATCGAACTTCCCGGACGAAGGCTGATGCTCTAACCACTAGGCTACTACTACTTCCCCAATTACTCAAGGCTAGGTAAAGGGCAGCATGCTAGTGTAACAACAACGGCCCTAATTATTACACATATAGTGATCAATCAGAAATTTTTACTGCTAGCAAAGTAGTCAGTAACTATAAAAAGCTAACTATTTCTGATTTACAGAAAATTGATTCGAGCTAATCTTTGAATGAAAGAAATACTGGGTAACATAACGCTTTACTGATAATCTGCTTGTTACACTAAATTATTACACTATCTGATAGTTTCTTTGCAGAAATGTGACGTAATCAAAAGTTTTTATTAAATATTTTTAAAGTGTCCTCTCATTTTACTTATTCATTTCTCTTATTATTTTCCCTGAAATCGAACATAAATATTTAAATTATTTTCATGATAAAATTATTTGATATCAAAACTAAATTTGAAATAAAAAAGTAATCAGTGAAAAAAAATTCATATAAATTAAAGAAAATATATAAAAAATTCTCATATTTTTTAAAACGAGCTAAGAATTCGCGATTAAATCAGATAATGTTAAAATATGTAATAAAATATAAAGAGAACTTTCAACATTTGTGTCATACAATTTATATCTATTACTGCTTTATCATTCGAAATAATTAACTTATATGTTCTTTTAATATTACAATTAAAATTCTGTTGTACGTGGAAAGATTGCAAATATATCCATATTTATGAGAGAAAAGTACCAGATATAAAATGTAAGGAATAAGTAGCTTCTTGAAAATGACATACATTTGGCAATCAATGTGTAATTGCAATAAATACTTGTTTATGAAAATAGCTTTGTCATTTGAATACCCTAATTTAAACCATATAAATACTGCGAGGGAAAAATAAATTATTATTGGATAATCCATATTTCCCAAGGTAAGTAAAAATATTTTGCCACTTTTAAAAACATTTTATCAATTTTAATATGCGTTTTTTAAAGTCATTTTTTTCAGTGCTAAAACTTTTGTGTGGGGACATAATGAAAATGAAGTTTTTTGGACTAATTTTGTTTGCATTGCTTTTCATGGGACACTTTTGTAAGTATGCAAATGATTTTAAACTATATCTTATGTGAGTACATCTTTGAAACTTGAATACAATACTAATATAAATCCATATTAATTTTAAGTATTAAAAATTATCAAATATAAAATATTTAAAATCGAATTCCGTTTCCATAAATTATATCCTTTAACAACGTGTATATAAAACTGTTGAATATAATTATTCTTTACTAAATTAAAATCCAAATTTATAAGACTTTGAGATTTTCATTCTTCTTGTTGACAAAAAAGTTGATTTTAAACAAAAAATGGTACAAAAGGTTATTGTTGTTACTTATGACACACACTTGGACAAGCCAAGCTCGTTATGCCGTTGGCTATGCGAGTTTAAGTCAGTAGGGTGCGTCTTTCGTTTTAATCAGAGCACCATGAAGGTTAAAGTACGACTTTGCTCTTTTTAAAACGCCTCCGATAGATGGCACCACCAGAGGATATACTCTCCTCAATTTTGACATTGATATGGAGGTGGGAGGAAATTTTCTCCAGAGCATTACACCCATGGTAACAGGTCAATGACCGGTCACAGGACTTTCGATTCCACTGATTTAACAAGCACGTATATCGCATGTACTCAGTGGGTCTTTGGCGGCATTGAAGACGAAACTTACTTTTCTTAAGAGTTATTTTTCCTGTATTTTTTTAGTCTATTTCTCTTATAAAAATTAACAATTACAAAATTGATCGGAAGAAATAAAATACTGATAAATATCTCTAATTGACTTTCAGTTTTGAAGATGGATGTTCAAAAACTATTTCATATAATTCTGTCACCATTGTTTAAAAGAAAAAAAGAATAATTGAGAAAAATGTGTTCTTTTACAGTACTGCCTTTGTTTCTAGAAATTTGTTGAAATATTTATAATTTTCATTATACAAATTTTTTCATTAACATTTTATTGTTCATCAGACATTGAAAAAATACTAATATTGTCAAGTAAATAAATAGAAAGTTTAATTCACATTCATGCCGAATATCTCCCTAAATAACCAAGATTTTTTTTCATGTCTATGTGAAGATCTGCTACGGTCTTCCCACAAACGAAAGAAAATTTTGATTATACAATCATTTGTCTTAACAATAAAAAACTTTTTCTGAAGTATTAATTAGACACTTTTCAAATAAAGAAATTGTATGCACTTGGGATTAATAAAATAAACGCAAAAAAGTTAGCCTTTTCCCATTATTTCTTTTCTTTCATTATCTTAAAATAAAACATAAATTACAAATTGGTTATATTGAATGTAATCTCTCTGATCTGAGAATTAATCCGGATCAATAGTAAAATTGTTTGTCGGCAGCCATATTGATACTGGAGTAGGAAGCCATCTGGTGTCTATTTCAGGAACTAATATTTCTAATGATTTATTTGTGTGATAAAAAAAACTTTAAATCTCATTCGAATTGTGAATAAAATAAGACGACAAAATATCTTTTTTCAAAATGAATTTTTATTAGTGCTGATTTAATCTAATTTTGAAAAAACTGGTTTAAATAGTTATCAACATGTTTATACGTATTACGCAAATGTTACAAATATTGCTTTGTAGATCTTTTATATTTTTATTATATTTTCTCCTTTACTCAAAATTTATTAATTTTTGGACTTTTTGTTTTCAAGTTATGATTTAAATTACTCATAATTTCTGACTATTAAAATTTGCACATTTAACAGATATTGCTTTAATATATATATTAAAGCAATTTCGTTAAGTTTAGATTTAAGTCTTTCAAAATTCTAAATGTTTCTTTTTCTTAATAAAAACTAATAATTTCATCAAATTTATAATATATATTTTAAAATTTAACTGACATTATTTCTTTTCAAATTCAGTTGACTAATAACTAGTTTAAAAAATATTCGATTTGAAATTATATAGAACCTTAAATTAAGAACCTTAAAGCATTAATAAGTTAATTAAATTAATAAGTTAATGTCATTATTTCTCAAATTTGTATTTATGTATTGATATCACATTAAAATTTTCATTATCGATAAATGGAAAATGTGTTAAGCATTATCTATAAGAATATTCTATTAGTTAATAATTTTTCATAAATTTTTTCCTAACCATATGTATATAATTATGTCTCTCCAGAATTACGTAGTAGGGTATTGAAAAATTATCAATAAAAATGCTTTATAATCTCTTTAGAATATAAATATCTCTATAGAATTTTTTCCATATCATTAATCATCACTGTTATTATAGATATAAACCAACTTTTAATAAAACATACATTGCAAAAATATTCTTCTCTTATTCTCATTTTTATTTCATGTAAATATCTATCTAATACAAATTCAGAAAATTTAATTAAGAACCAAATTAAAAATTTTAAAAAGAATTTTCATTTGAATTTACTCTATTTTTATTAAATTAAATTTAAGAGTAATTTGACACCGTTTCGATGATCAAGAAAAATCTTACTTTCTTTTAAAATTCATCTTGAATGCACATTGAAATTATAAGAGAATTTTGAATATAATTTCTGAGAATCTGTGAGTTTTTCTATTGTACCATTTTATTTAATTTATATATAAAATGTATCATATTTATATATTATATTTTCCTTATCGGTCACCAAACATCTCTCCTTAATTAATAAACAAGATAACGAAAATTGATGAAAAAATTGTTTATAAAATCATTCAAAAATATTTCATTATCAACTGTAATAATTATGAATAAAAAATTCTTATTTAATATTATTACTGTTGATACAAACAGTTTATATATAAATATTATTTAGCATTATATACATAATATGTAATGTTAAACTGTTCAAAAATAATTTTGAAAATATACAAATACTTTTAAAAATAAAAAATCCTTTGAAAATATATTATTTATTTTGATACAAAAATGATTTTAAATTTCTGAGAACTCTTTTTTTGAAATTGTACAAATATCTACAGATTTATTTGAATTCTCATTTTGTGCTGTAACTATAAAAATTTGCAAGTGAATAATTTAAATTATCTGTTTAATTATTTTTATTAATGGAAATGATCTTTTTTTTTTCTAATTTAACTGAGAAACAAATGCTACCAAATCAAATTTCCGAAGATGTGAAAATCAATCATAAAATAAAATATAAATAGAACTTTTTACGTAAAAAATAAGTATTACACAGAAGTTGAATTAAAACATTGATAACATGCAGAAAACAATATATTATGCACATAAAAATAATTTAAAATACAATTTAATTCGAAACAATCAAGATGTACGATTTTTTACTAGGATTTCTAAAGCCTTAATTATACTAAGCATTTTATTAATAGCAGAAAATACACACCATTTTGCATTTGCAAAATTACTACATATTATTATATTATATCATCAAATAAGATTTTTTATTTCTTTTTCTTCTTACAAAATAATATATGTCCTAATTATATATTTTAAATCTAGTTTCTTTATATTATGCTGCCATCTAGTACTAATAATGTTAACTAATATATCACTCAACCGTTTTAAATGGATTTTTTTTTAATTCAAACAATAGTTCTAAATGAGTCCCAATATCATTGATTTTATTTTTATTTTTGCCTATTTTTTAGGGGGAATTTCATCTCAAGTATTTAATTTTTGTCCATATGACACGGATGCATGCAATAATGGATGCAGAATAAATGGCAAAGGATTTGGCTATTGTGTTGGAAATAATTGTATCTGTAGCTTTGAATCTGGCAATTTGCCGGCATGAAATACAACTATTGATATGTAGCTTCTATAAATTTACACATTGGTCTATAGAAGCATAAATAAAATTGTTTTCAACATTATTGCCTAAAGAAGCATTTTATTTTATTTTTACAATCTTATAAGATAATTCAAATTTAAAATTTGATTAATTAACTAATAAATTAAGATATTATTTACAAAATAAATCAACGTAATTTAAGAAAAAACAAATTTAGTCATTTAAAAATATTTTTTCAGGAAATGTATGGTAAAATTTAAATTCTAAATGCTCAAACAATGTATGATCAACTTTTGTATTGAAATATCAACAAATACTACAATGATTATAAATACTATCACATTTTTTTCATATTTTAAAATTAATTGATAGCAAAAGTTATTCATAAATTGTGAATTACGAATGCATTAACAAATATATTCTTTTTTGTGCGTCTTCATTTACTAGGCGTATTTCATTACTAAAAACACAATACATTTTATAAACGTTATTGATAATAAATTTCCATATATATATATATATATATATATATATATATATATATATATATATATATATATATATATATATATATATATATATATATATATATATATATATATATATATATATATAAAAAGAATTACGAATGATTGAAATTACAGATTTCATTTGTATTAGTTTATATCTTAAATCATAGATAGCGCCACTTTATTATTTAAAATAAATGCAATATTATTCAGAAATGATTTAAAGTATGTAAAAAAATACCCTTAAATACGTCTTAAAAGTCATCACAGTAAACACTAAATAACGTAAGCACTTTTATTATTTAGTTAAAATCATTAATCTATAATCGTAAATATATATATCTGTGTGTGTGTTCAGCATTAAATTGGAAAATGATTGTATATAAATTATAACTCTCGGAAATTTAAAAATATTTTCAAAAAAATCTAGAATAATTCATCGATTATAAATGTTATTTTTGCATGTGTTTTCATGTGTATTTATTATTTGGAATAGTTTTAAAAATTAAAATAAAATTTTTTTTGAAGCGTTTTTGTAAATTTAATTTTTTTAAATGTAAAACAATATAATTTGAGTATTTTTATACTAACTAGTATATTTATTCATACGTATTAGTAAAAAAGTATTTTATAATATGCGAGAGAGTTAATTAATTTCAAAATTAACTAAATTGAAGCAAAAAAAATGTACGCATATGAAGATTAAAAAAGAAAAGCGTATGGAAACATGTGTACAAGAATTCATGTTACCGCATTATTTTTAATTAAAAATATTAAACATAGAATATAAAGCTTGAAATTATTCAACTAATTACTTTCATTGAATACAAGACGAGATAAATTCAGAACTGCATAGAATAATAAAATCACATTTTATATTATACTTTTTTAAAAGAACACACACAACATTTGAAAATCTTTCAAATAATAATTTGTAAAATATTTCAATAAATTTATTTAGACCATTTCATAAAGTTTGTTTAAGAATACTACACTAATATAGGACATTTGTGTACCAGCAAATTGAATATAATTGTTATTCTTTAACGAATTTTAATTTTTAAAAAAATTTTATAGAGAAGAATTATAATTGATGCATCTTTCTTTCTAATTTTACTTCAAATTTGAAAAAAATTTGTAGATATTTTTAACGAAAACACAAAAATAACTCCTCATGCCGAAACCCGGGATCGAACCAGGGACCTTTAGATCTTCAGTCTAACGCTCTCCCAACTGAGCTATTTCGGCTGCGAAAAGATAATGTTTAGTTATATAAAATTCCAATTATTAATAATATTTTCTAAAACAATGTGATAAAGTTGGTGTATTCATTATTCATAGTTAATTATCCAAATAATAAATTTTTCCTTAATTTTTTTATTTTTCTTTCATTTTACTTGATAAGCTATTATTAAAAGAAAAAGAATGTTATACTCCTTCTTTCATAAATATCTTTATATGATTTTAGTTTATTTTTTCGAATATATTGTATTCTTTAACATACATTGCTGTTATAATAAAATATTATTTAATGTTTAACCTCACATAATAATTTACAAGTTTACTGTATAAATTAAAGCACTTTGTAACAAGTGTAGCCTCTTTTTTTCAAAGCTTAGGAAAATAGATGAAAAGAATACTTTTTTAGCGCGCGTGTTCCTGTTTTTTAAAATTTGCATTACATTACAATTATTTTAGTTTTCCTAGCTTAAATTTTATATATGCTTAACTACATTCATATTTTTAAATACTTCTCGGGGATTTAATGCAATATGGAAATAAATAAAATTTTACATTGCTCTTCTCTTCAGTTCCAACTTTCCAAATGTAGGTTAATTTTAAAATAAGGCGTAAATGTAATAAAAATAAGAAGAAACAACCGGAAAATCTTCACACGCTTCTTTAATTTAAAATAAATAAAACACCTTAAATAGCGTTCATTCTTTTTAAAAATAATAAGAATGCATGCGGTTGTAAACCCTTGCCTTTTGACCTCATTTTACGGTGTTTTGTGGCCCTCGGAATCTCTCGGCGCATATTAAACGTCAAGTTTTTGAAAAAAAAAACATGCCAAGGTTACTAAAACTATATTGTTTTTATTTCCTATTTACCCTTTTCTGAGTGGCTGGTTGCTATGGTGACATGTCCCCGATTGTAATTATTTATTTGTCGCCCTTCATAATCTTCACTACCTATGGTTTTCGAATGTATCATACGAAAACATGCTCAGCGCTGAACATTTATGATAACTTACAGGTGGTTATTCAGGATAAAAAAAATCCTTTGGTTTTTTTTACATATATATATTCGTTGCTTTAGATCGATGGAATCGATATGATGTCATTGAGGTCAAAGTCATCGATGCATAAGGTTGGATCGATTTTTCTGTTACCAATCATTCAGAAATAGTAAACGAGAATCTATTTCTGTCATAACTATTCATTTCTGATTCCGGATATAGATTTTTTTAAAAAAACAATTTCCTTTTATTTTAAGAACTTTATATTTATTTATAATTATGTTTCAAATTTCATAAAACATAAATTTTTTTCCAAAACTGTATTAAAATGAAGACATTATTTTGCTTTGGAGACATTATATTCTTCACGATTTAAATTACTCTAGGCTATTGGTTTTTCATTAAAAAATTTTAAACACCTATCTCAAAAAATGTATTAATTATTATATAAAAGAATGATAATAATTATAATTAATTAAATATTGTCAGATAGATCCATTATTAATATCAAAAATTTTTTCTTAAATTGTTAGAATTTAAAATTGGGAGAAAAATTTATTAGAATCAATAAATTGTTATGTAATTTGTTAATTTATAGGACGAATATAATATTATCCAAAGAAAAAGCCAATATATGCACATAAAAGTACTTTTAAGGGAATATATATATATATATATATATATATATATATATATATATATATATATATATATATATGGATGTATATACATATACACCGACCGATGACTGAGTGGTTAGCGTTCCTGACACTCCTGAGCTGTGGGTCCTGGGTTCAAATCCCGGTTCGGGAATGGATGTTACTTTTCTGTTTCTCTGTGTGTTTCTATGTCCTTTCTTCTTCTGTGTTGATGTATGAATGTGGCCCACCCTATAAACGGGTTTATGGTGGTATGGCGCGAGCAACACTACTCGCCTCCGTGAATTAGTTCACAGGTGCCCGCTGTGTAACGACAAATGAGTAGCAGTTTCTGGCCTTATTGTGGCATAGGGTTCGTCACCCAAGTGTGTGTACATACACCATTGGATATATATATATATATATATATATATATATATATATATATATATATATATATATATATATATATATATATATATATATATATATATATACACACACACATATATATATATATACACACACACACACCCACAGACGAAGAATGTCTGTATTAAAAGAAAGATCGTTATATCAAAAAAATTAAAGTGAACTGTATATCAAAGCAATGCACTCAAATCCAAAGTAGAAACGAGAAAATATAATACAGTTAAAAAGTACATCAATATCAGTACATCAAAACCTATTTATTGGATTGGGATAGAGTTATATGGTTGCCAGAAATAATGTGAAAATTTATTCTGAAAAAGGGGAACAGCAAAGTTATCGACACATCATTCTGAAAAACAAATTTGTTATATTTTTGTAGATTAACAAATATCTCTAATGCCTGACCAGTGGAATGAGTTATGGCGCCGTTTAATGGGGGAGCACTCAGTGTAGGTGGTATCGGTCCCCTGAAAATGGGGGATTTTAAAAGTAAAAATAAAATAAGTCCCCGGATTTGTCTCCCCCCCCCTAGAAGTTTCATTTCACTTGGGGGGTATAGTGATCCCGGAGCGTCAATCGCTTTTACGGGTCTTCAGCTATGTTGGGTTAGGAGCAAACAACCTGTTGATAAAGACATCGGTGTCTTTTTCTCTGCTAACCCTCAATAGCCTCTATGCGGCAGCCATATTTAAAGTTCATTTTATAATTTCATATTAAAAAAATAATCAGTGAATTGATTTGTGCTTACATTTTGAGTAATTAAAATAGAATTTCCTAAACATAGTTTTAAATATTAGAGCGTATTATTTTAAAAGAGAATATTTAGATTTTTTTTATTGATTTTATCCACATTGCAATAATTTGAAGTTAGTGTAAGCATATTAGGGGATGTATCTTAACTTTGAAAATCATTTACCAAAGATGTTTCAAGAAAAATTTTGAGTTTCTATGTTTGTGGTAGATGAAAAACGGTGTTAACCCTTTGCCAGTGTCGCCCGAATTCAGTTCGGGCAGTTCTATTTTATGAAGTCCGAGCTGAGTTCGTTTCTACTTTAGGATACTTAATTCCCTATTTTCCTAATAAATGACACAAGTGGTCCTAGTTTTTTACCAATTCCAACTTTGGTTCTGAAGGTAGTCCATGACTACAACAACACTATGGGAGGTGATGTTAAAGTCGATCAACATCTTACAGACTTCCCGGTTGCTAGAAAAGGAGGTAAAAAATATTACTAGAAAATTTTTTTCCATCTCCTACACCAGGCGTTATATAAATAACTCCTTTATTTTGCATACTTCAGCAGGAGGTGCGAAAAATATGAACTTCAGAAAATCAATTGTTGAACTAAATAAACCAAATGTTCAACTACCAGGACCAGGGCGTCCTAGTGTAAGCTTACTGCGCCTCACAGGTCGACACTTTCCAGAACACATCCCATCAATGGGGAAAAAATCTACTCCAACCAGGCAGTGTTTTATATGCTGTCGTAAAACCGATGAACAAGGGAAGAGAATAAGGCATGAGACAAGAGTTTATTGTAAAAAGTGCAATATATAGGCTTTTGAGCAGTACCTTGTTTTGGGGTATACCATACTGTAAAAGATTTGTAAAATTTATGTATTGAAAATCATATTGTTGTGTTTTTATATTATACTAGTTTATACTAGTTATATTTAGCTTCAAAAGTTCGTTTAATTTGCTCAATACGAATAACATGTATGTGTAATCAATGTTTTATGTGTATGTAAAAATTATAAATATAGTAGTTATTGTATTTAAAACTTTATTTTTGTAATAAAAAAGCATTTTCTAACTCTTATAATAATATAAAGAATAAAATTAAACAGTCAAAAAAATTTTCCATTTTCGGTCCATTTTTCTGAAATATACGTCACAGTTAAGGGGTTAATATTTTATTTTATTATTTATTTTTATTGTATATATTATTTTATTTTTAAGTAGTAGATCTTTCCATTTCACTACAGAGATAAAGAATTAGTTTATTATTTTATATAATAAAAAGCACATGTAATTTATTTTCCCTATTTATTTTTATCTCTTTTCAAGATCCACACACAACAAGAATATTTTTCCCGCCTCAGTAACCTTCAAAAGTGAAAAACGGTTTTAAAACGAATTTTAAATTACATTTTACGGAAAGTAAAGGTGGGCGGTTTTACTCTATTAAAGTGGTAGTGTACCGATTCTATTTTGTTCCAATTTCGGATTGAATGTCGCGTGAAGAAAGAATATCTTTTCTTTTTTTCTCTCTTACAAGTAGTGATTCATCCCTACTTTTTTCACGCCCCTTCCCCACTCCCTCTTTGTGTTAAAGAAGAAGAAAGTGGAAAGAAAACCCACTTCTTGCCTCCTTTTATAGACGATAGAGCCCTCATATAATTCTTTTTGTTCCTCACTTTTTTCGGTGGAATAAAAGCATTCTGATGAAAGGTTTGAGTCACCATTCGAAGATAAAAGTGGAATAATATTTGCGGTGCTTCTTAGCCTTTGTGAAGCAATTTTCGCCAAGGAGCAAGATGAAATTGGATTCGAGTTTCCAAAGACAGCAGAAATAACCTATTATTTTTGTGAAAAGGATGAGTTTTTCTAGACATCAATGTGTTGAAACTGATTGGGGAAAAACACTTCCAAAACATTTTTTATTGTCAATTAATTCGTTTATTTTTGTTGTATTTCATCCTTAACTGTTGTTGTTACTAATGACACTTGGACAAGCCAAGCTTGCTATGCCTTTGCGATGCGAATTTAAGTCAATTGGGAGCGTCTTTTGTTTTAATCAGCGCACCATGAAGGTGAAAGTACGACTTTGCTCTACACATATGCCATTGGTGACTCGGTTATAGGGTAGGCAACCATTCACTCCTCATTCATACAAGGAAAGGACAAAGACAGGATAGATAGAGAGAGAAAGTCCATCCATGCCCGAACCGGGGTTTGAACCCAGGACCTCTTTATTGGTAGTCAGGCACGCTGACCACTAGACAAGTTGGGCGGCCCGAATTTATCTAATATTGTTTATTGTAAATAAAAATTTACTGAACAGACATCTAAAAATGGATGAATACCACTGAAAAATCTCATCCGAATTTGTTTCATCGATATCGTATTTTTGTCGATATCGACTTCCTTTATTTACGGACTTGAGTTAAATTTTTCATGAACAAATTTTTGATTCTATTATCGTTCATAAGGATTATTTTATATATCGTTCAAGAGATCTTATTTAAAAAATATGCAATGAATTAAAGAGAAAGGAAAATGTATTATAATTCTCTCTCCAATTCCTACCACTAAATGTAGCGTATTGCGGTTCCAATTTTTACTACTAGATGTCACCTTATGAAAGAATCTTTAATTTTATTATCGTTCATACGGATTATTTTAGATATTGCTCAAGAGATATATTATTTAAAACAAAAATGCAATCAAAATTAAAGAAATGTTGTCGTGTGCCAGCTAGGCTGGCAATATGGGGTGCGCTGCTCCACTTTTTCAACTGAACCCTATTTTGGTGTGGAGTCCGACTTCTTCAGTACACACATGCCATAGGGACCCGTTTATAGGGTAGGCAACCATTTACAACACATTCATACACAGAAAGGACAAAGACAGGATAGATAGTACATCCATGCCCGAACTGGGATTCGAACCCAGGATCTCCTATCCGTAGTCAGGGACTCTGACCACCAGACAAGTTGGTCGGCTCTGTAGTCCAGTAACTAAGATATAATCTACTATATGCTGGGCGGGCGGCAATTAAAGAAATGGAAATGTATTATAATTCTCTCTCCAATTCCTATCACTAAATGTTGCGCATTGCAGTTCCAGTTCTTACCACTAGATGTCGCAACACATGACGGAAATACGTTTAAGTTTTTACAAAATAAAATCTGTTTGAAAGTACGAAACTGGACTATATATATATAACGTTAAGCGCTTATATAAAAATAAAAATGAAATTCATAACCAGAGTTGCCCATGCCCGATCATCATATGTTTTATATGATGATCGGGAATGGGCAACTCTGGTTATAAATTTCATTTTTGTTTTTATATAAGCGCTTAACGTTATATATATATAGTCCAGTTTCGTACTTTCAAACAGATTTTGAGTTGTTCTGAGAAACCGTGGTAGATTTTAAGACAAAGACAGAAAAACAAAGTCTGAAATTTTAAATTACTTTATTAATGTTTAAACTACTTTATTAATGTTTAACCCATTTACAATTGCTGGATCATATAAACTGTTTGATTTAATCTCCATACTTATTTTTAAGCATAATATTTTAAAATCGGGAAGTAGATTGTGCGACAGGAAAAGTTCTCGAACATTATTCAAGGAACATTGTTCAAACGGACATACATAGTGGGCAATATGCCCATTTCACAAGAGAGAAAACCTCCAAGCACCAACTCGACGAATGTGAGTGAAGAAAATAGAAATTCAAAATGCACCTTCCAGTACACACCAGTGACTGAGATCAAACCCGCAACTTTCCATTCAGAAAATGTGATTCTGTTATTTGTTGATCGAAATATCTGATTATCGAAATAGTGAGTGCACAATCCTTCGATTCAGAGTCGGTTGTCCCTTTAGTGAACACCAAAACAGCTATAGACTTGTAATATTTCGTACCATCCCTTATTCACGCTTTTATATTCAATATCGCAAAGGAGGAAACCAGGAAATTTTCCAAATATCCATCCTCACATATAATAATATATCTCAATTTAATTTCAAATTAATATTTACGTTTTAACACATTTTCAAAGAATACAGTTCGTAACAAAAAATAAATAATTATAATATACTAAAGGAAATCACAAAAAAAATTTCATTCATTAAAATTAAGATAAATATTTTTAATAAGTTCTTTTGTTATATACATATCCTTTATATGGGTCAAATAAGATAAAACCCAGATGTAAAATTAAAAAATAAATTTTTTTAAAAAAATCACTGATTAATATCTTGCATTCACTTTCATTTATGTATTGACATATTTATAATTCTTATCGAATTCTAATTACAAACGCTGATATAAATTTAAATTTTTCTTAATATTTTTAAGTTCTTTTGTAATATACATATCCCTTATATGGGTCAAATAAGATAAAACCCAGATGTAAAATTAAAAAATAAATTTTTAAAAAATTTACTGATTTATATGGGTCAAATAAGATAATATCTTGCATTCACTTTCATTTATGTATTGACATATTTATAATTCTTATAGAATTCTAATTAAAAATGCTGATATAAATTTAAATTTTTGTTTATTTTTTTAAGTTATTTTGTAATATACATATCCCTTATATGGGTCAAATAAGATAAAACCCAGGTGTAAAATTAAAAAAAAATCACTGATTAATATCTTGCATTCATTTTCATTTATGTATTGACATATTTATAATGCTTATAGAATTCTAATTACAAACGCTGATATAAATTTAAATTTTTGTTTATATTTTTAAGTTCTTTTGTAATATACATATCCCTTATATGGGTCAAATAAGATAAAACCCAGGTGTAAAATTAAAAAATAAAATTTAAAAAAATCACTGTTTAATATCTTGCATTCACTTTCATTTATGTATTGACATATTTATAATTCTTACAGAATTCTAATTACAAACGCTGATATAAATTTAAATTTTTGTTTATTGCATTTAAAAATGCAACTTTTTGCATCATGATTACATTATCTTATCGCAAAAAATTTCTCTTTCTTTTCAACTGTAACGAATCACCCCTTTCAAACCAACCGATTCCGATTATTAATCAACTTTTTATCAATCATCAAATTCGATTTGCGCGATTGTAGATTTTGGTTCAGAAGGTTTGGGAATCACGATTCGGGCTCATATGAATGATACGCGTAATTATTTCCGCATCGGAAGATAATCTCTCGTTCTAATCTTAATTAAAGAAATGGGTGGAGAGATTTAAAGAGCTTTCCTGTATCGTCATTTGCGATACGCGAATCGGAACATATACAATGTTGCTCTAGGCAGATATGGTTATGGCGATACAAACTGGAACTTTTATTTTCGGAGATTTTATTTTTCTTCATGGTTTACTTCCAGCTGTACAGAATAATCTCGGATCAAAAATATCTTTAAGAAATCCTAAAATTTTGTAATAGCAATAGAATCTTTCTCACTTTTTATGTAAGAGAAATAAGAAAAAACATTTTAAGGTAAGTTTAAATTAAAATATGACATTATTAATGTTTACTCAAAAAATAATTTGATATGAAAAACAAAAACAATATTTGTATAGATTTTTTTCCAATACTTATTTTTACAAATACAATATATGCACCATGTTTTACCCAATGTATAAAAAAGTGTGAAAATTAAGAATTAATTATACATTATGCATCATTTAAATTTTTTTCCAATGGTGGAAATTTGGCCACAACAAGGCCAGAAACTGCTACTCATTTGTCGTTAACCAGCGGGTAACTATGAACCAAGTCACGAAGACGAGTAGCGTTGCTCGTGCCATACCACCGCAAACCCGTTTATAGGGAGGGCCACATTCATACAACATCACAGAAGAAAGGACAGAGATACACAGAGAGAAATAAAGTAACATCCATGCCCAAACCAGGATTCGAACAAGGAACCCACAGCTGAGGAGTCATGAACGCTAACCACTCAGCCATCGGTCGGCTGCATCATTTAAGTAATTAAAGGAGCTTCTAGTTGCCTATTTCTACCGATTGAAACTATAAACACAGCCAAACATTTTCTAAAGTTGAAGGACGAGGTAGAGATCTGAGCTGTCAGCCTCCTCTCCAAATTCCACTCAAGAAGCACAAAGAAAGTATAACATAAACCTTATGATAATTTTAAGTTTGGTTAGAGGCGCTGAAGGAGGTTTTTTTTCTTACGAAGTTTGATTAGATCGAACTTAAAGTTTAAAATTAAATGCAAACCATTAAAGATATCTAAGTCCAAACTGAGAATTGAACCCATGAAATGTTTACTGAAGCCTTGAACGTTAAGTATTCGGCTGTCAGCTTTAGGCGAAATCAGATTTTAAACATATTAACATCCAAACGTGAACTTTACGAGTTTTCAGGAAATATTCTTAACTATTTAAACATGAACAAAAATGCATTTCAGTTCTATCTCCAAACGATTTTAATTTATTAACAAAAGAAAAATAACTTACTCTAATAAAAGAACTATAATTTTGACAAAAGAACAAACTTGTGTTGATTTCTACAATTTTCTTTTTGAGCTTTATTAAATTTTAATTCCCTTGGGCCTGAGCAGCTACCAGGCGCGTCGGCATGTGGCGGATCGCCGAACGTCCTGTAGGAATGACAGAATAGCCTTGAATACAGAATCAGAGGCCGCGAACCAGCTCCCGTAAACCCTGGTGTTATGCGACCCGTGCCTAGGGCTATTTGGCACCGCGGTAATGGTGTCTTAACGGAGCCTCTAGTTGCCTGGCGAACTTCTAGAGCTTTTTTACCTTGCCCAGTAACTCAGACAATGCTGGGTGGACTGTTATATTACCTGAGCCTATTAATTAATTGATATCTTATGGCTGAAAAGTCAAAAGAATTAACAAACCTTTCTGCATTTGCAGGTGAAGCCTCTGAAGTAGACCTTGCTGAAAAAGACAAGGGAACCCAGGGGCAATCTAGTGAGGGGACAGCAATGAATCCCTTACAGAAGGTAGAAATGACCTCCAAACCATCTTCTTCTGATGAGAATCAAAAAGCTATCGCTAGCATGAATGACTCTCTGACCAGAATCAAGCTTAAAAAGAGACTTTCTGGTGCCCAGAAAAGGAAGCTGGTAAAGGAACGCAAAATCGCCGAGGGGACTTGGGTTGAAAAACCCAAGGCAACCAAAGGAGAGAAACGTCCTGCCAACTGGACGGGGGCAAAGCCGGAAAGGCTGCCAAGAGAGAAGAACCTGGGGGATTTACCTACAGGGTGGCTCTCACTGCGGTCAAGATGGCTGCGGTCAAAACGGCTAACAGAGGAACAGGCCTCCGACCTGGAACTCTAGTTAACCGAGAAAATAGGAAGGAATGAGGACGATTTTGCCCCAACCTTCCTATATTGTAAACTTGAGAATGGGGCACTTATTGTCAACTGTGCAGATCTGGGGAGCTCAAAGTGGCTGGAACAGACTGTTAGTGACATAAGCCATTGGCAGGAGCAAAACCTATTGGTGGGTAAGGCAAGGAAACTTGTCAGAACCACCAAGATAATTGCAAAAGTGCCGAAAATCTGCAGTAAACTGGAGCCTAAAGAGGTCCTGAGGAAAATCGAGGCACAGAATGGTGGGGTCACTCCAACGGAGTGGAACGTTCTTAACATCAAGAACAACCCATCTGGGCAGACCATCGTTCTTAGTGTACCCGAACTAGATGCTGCCACATTTGATACAAAAGGATATAAGTTTCATATCGGACTTCACCAAGTGCAGGCAAAAGTGATTGACAAATCTGCTCCTGCTGATGAGGGTGATTGTAGTTCAAGCCAACCTCCACCACAGTAGAAGTGGTACCACTAACCTCAGTAAGACGTTTCTTGCTGGGGATATACACCTGGACCTGATTCAGGAACCCTGGCTGGTTAGGGGGAGAATCAGTGGCCTCATAGGAACTAAAGGTAAGCTTATCTATTGTACCAATAGTAAAGTCAGAACTTGCATACTTTTACATAAAAACATTGAGGGTTTACCCCTCTCTGAATTTATCCTTAGGGGCCTGACAGCTGTGAAAATCAGACTCAACATAGAGGGAGGGGACAGAGAAGTAGTTTTTGGCTCTGTGTACCTGCCCTATGAAGAGAAGGCTTCGAGGTGAGTGCCTTTTAGAATTCATTCTAAACTACGGGTTAGATATTCTAAATGAGGGCAACGAACCAACATTCATTACTTCCAATCGATCTGAAGTAATTGACATTACTATAGCGACAACGCTAATAAGCAAAAATATCAAAAATTGGAAAGTAGATGGCAGACCTTCTGGCTCAGACCATCAAAACATCCATTTTGAAATTCACTCTAATGAGTGTCTGGATCGCGTGTTCAGAGACCCAGTTAAAACGGACTGGAAGAAATTCCAAGAGGATTTGACTGGGTTGTTTGAGCTTGGGAACAGACCTATTAGCGACAACTTCGATCTAGAAGTTACAGCAGACCTTCTGCACAGTAGTATTCTAGATTCTTATCACAACAATTGCTCTATTCGCACTAAGAGAGCTAAACTCCAATGTCCTTGGTGGAATGACTCTCTAGCAGCCGAAAGGGAAAATGTTAGGAAACTTTTTATTAAAGCTAAGAAAAATGGTGAATGGAAGAACTATAAAACGGGCCTCACTAATTATAACAAAATTGTTAGGAAAAGCAAAATTAACTCCTGGGGGAAGTTCTGAGAAGAGATAGATTCTATCTCTGAAGGAGCTAATAAATTCATCCCTTTTGAGGAGTTTTTGGTGTCTATAGACACCAAAAACTCCTCAAAAGGGATGAATTTATTTTGGTTGGCACCTTAAAGGACGAGGAGGGTAATTTTGCTGCTTCCGGGAAGAAGGTTATGGAAATTATGATCAAAACCCACTTTCCAGGTATAGAGATATTTATAGCAACGAAGGGAAGCACTGCATTGGCTCTTTGCAAAGAGTCAACAGCGATCGAAAGGACCATCCCTAAAAATATCGTTAACAACAACAATGTTAAATGGGCAATCTCTGCCCTTAAACCTCTAAAAAGCTTAGGTCCTGATGGAATCATGATCCAGAAAACAGAGGAGGTTATCATACCAGGGCTAACTAGAATTTACAGAGCTAGCTTAGCAGTGGGCTACATACCAAAGATATGGTAGAAAACCAGTATTGTTTTCATTCCTAAACCTGGCAAGGAAACCTATGATCAGGCCAAGTCTTAAAGACCTATCAGTCTTTCTTCATTCTTTCTTAAAATTATGGAGAAAATCATTGATCGGCATATTAGAGATTACTTGGGTAGTAACAGTCCTTTGCATGCTCTTCAATTTGCCTATCAACCTGGCAAATCTACTGAAACTGCTTTACATCAGTTAGTTTCTAAGATTGAAATTACTCTGGATTAAAAATAAATTGCTTTGGCAACTTTCCTCCACATCCAAGGTGCCTTTGATAACACTTCCCATCCTCAATGGACTTATAGGGGCAGGGATTAATCAGACCCTGCGTACTTGGATTGAGGTCTTGATTTCGGATAGATGTATACAAATGAGCATCTTCGGTGAATCATCTGAAAAAGGACTACTAGAGGTTGTCCTCAAGGAGGTGTTCTCTCACCATTACTTTGGAACCTAGTTGTAAATAGTCTTATAAAATATCTAAATGATAGGGGCTACTATATGCAAGGATATGCTGATGACATTGTCATCCTTATCCTTGGTCAAAGATTTCGACATAACTTGTCATCTCATGCAGGATGCACTAAGTTATGTAGGTCAATGGTGCTTGAATAGGGACCTGATGGTTAATCCTCAGAAAACCTACCTTATACCTTTTAAACGCAAAAGGAAATGGAAGGGTTTTTTCATATCGAAGACTTTTTGATGTTGAAATCAATGTGGCTTCAGAGGTGAAGTATCTGGGCATTTATTTAGACCAAAAACTCACCTGGAATAAGCAAATTGATGATAAAATCAACCGAGCAAAGAAAAGCATTATGATTTGCAGTAAAAACTGGCTTGGTAAAAACTGGGGTCTACATCTAAAACTGATGTTGTGGTGAACACAGCTATTGTCAAGCCCATTCTCACATATGCCTGTGTGATCTGGTGGCGTAAGGTGGAACAGAAGACTGTGACTGACAGATTAGGAGGTCTACAAAGACTGGCCTGTCTCTGCATCACAGGAGCAATGTCCACCGCGCCAACCACATCATTGCAAGTTATGTTGGATCTGACGAATGGGACAACAACATGTTCGAAACTAAAACAGGAGATCTAATCTGGTACACAGATGGATCACTGAAAAACAGCCTCTCATGGCTAAGAGTATGTGGTGTGTCACCAAGACCCAGCCTATCCGTAAGCCTTGGGCGATACGCTACGGTCTTCCAGGCAGAAATTTTGATTATTATCCACTGTTTGCGACTAAATATGAGGAAGGGCTACCATGGTAAGAGGATTCTCATTTTTAGTGACAGTCAAGCCGCTTTAAAAGCGCTCAATTCTTTCGAAATCAAATCTAAAATGATTTTGGAATGCAGGAACCTTCTTACAGAACTGGCAACTTGAAACAAGGTGATCCTTGTATGGGTGCCAGGGCGCAAAGTTATCAAAGGTAATAAAAGGGCTGATGAACTTGCTAAACAAGGATCGTCTTTTGTTCCCATCGGTGCCGAACCTTTCTGTGGGATTAATTTAAGACCTCAAAAACCAATGTTCTTAGATGAGAAAAACAGCAGATGTATGAAGTTTGGCTCAACATTCCTGGTCAAACACACGCTAAAAGTATGATCTGTGGATCATCAGCGAGGACTGCCTCTGAAATTCTAAGATGCTCTAGGCAGAAGATACGTTTAATCATAGGCTTCATAACTGGGCACTACTATTTCAGAATACATATCCATAAAATGGGACTGTTTCAGCAAGACCCTATCTGCAGGAAATGTCATATGCAAGAGGAAACAGACAAGCATATCATTTACGAATGCGAGGTCCTTGCGCCCCTCCCTAGATTAACTTCTTTAGGCATTATCCATACTAGAGAATTACACCTAGACTCCATTAAAGGGTTATATATCTATCGAACTTTATTAATAAAGTGGGTGACCCAAGCAACTGGAACTTGGACATTGGGTTTGGAGTTAACAGTACAAAATGCTGATAAAAGCAGAGGTGCCCAATGACATACAAAACCAACTCAAAGAAGAAAATTTTATTCCAAATTACCATTTACAGTCCATATTACAACAGAGAGCAAAAATGTAAAAAATGTAAATATTGTTTCATTATGCTATTCTTTTCACGTTATGTAACTTGTAACTGAACCACATTTTTCTCAGCAAAATAATTTGCTTCAATGTGGATATAGAAAACACTATTTTGTGTCATAATCTTGTTTGCCATTCCTCTGACATTTAAAAATTGACGCTCTTGAACTAGCGATGAAAAAAATTTTACTATTATCTCTGGAGTAACAATTTATATCAAGAAATTGTTTACCGAAGCCTTGAAATCTACTCGCTCGGGTTCAAGTCGCCGCTGCGTCAACAAGTGGCAGCTGAACCAATCGAATTGTTTTCCTTCGGCGATCTTTTCGCGATCAAAAATAAATCCTAACACTAAAATGGCGCCTTTTATTCATTTTGCACCAACAAGCTGTAATCGTTATATTTAAGTTCAAAAATATTCTTCTTTTTCGAACAGCCTTTCTCAATAATACTAAAAATATCAATATTTATGTATTCATTAACAGAAATTTTATATAAATATAGGTGTGCCGGCGAGTATCGGATTATACCTTAAGGTTAATAGGTTTAGAATACTCGCCTATCACAAAGCCCCTCGTCATTTAGAACAATGATCAAGTGACGAAGTCACAACTGAGCTAGCACTCTCTTCTCCATTATACACGAGGGAGAAGGATTTTTGAGGATTGTATCCACCAGAGGAAAAGGGGGTCACAGATTAATGTGGACAGAAGACCCTCAATACTTAGCCTGCCACCCCCAGAAGTATCATTTCACTTGGAGGACATTGCGACCACACCCAGTTTTAAAGTGCCTCTGCCACCTTTAGCGAACACGACGGATCTTCGGTTAAGCCGGGATTCGAACTCACTACTCTCTGAACGACGCCCTAACCAACCAGACCACCGCAGCCTGTATGTTGTGAGTATGTGCATTGGTATACTTCCTTGTTAAGCAGGGGGAAAAATTTTCACGGAGGAAATACCAATTTGTATACTTAACGGCAAGTGGGAGGGGTATGCAATATTATATAATATATATATATATATATATATATATATATATATATATATATATATATATATATATATATATATATATATATATATATATATATATATATCATATATATATATATATATATATATATATATATATATATATATATATATATATATATATATATATATATATATATATATATATAAAAGTACACATGTATATTATTATTGTTATATCTATTATTATTATTCATAGCCTATAGGCTTGTTAAATCACATAAATAAATCGTGTTATCTTATAAGATTCACAAATATCGTGTGAGATAAATTCCGAATACCAAAAAAGCAAAATAAATAAAAATAAAAAAAATCATTGTTTTATCGTTAATATTACCTTTTTTCATCTTGAAAAGTATTTCCATTGTGGTCACTTGTAATAATAAAAAAATGGACTCTTGGTTTTCGTGTGAATTGGAGAAGACTTCTTCATAAGGCTCGACACATTTCAGACAGCAGCTGTGGCAACACGAAGTCGTTTGACGTCACCAAGTGCCTCTGGCGACAGAAATCTCCGGATAACTTTATTAAATCTCTTTGAGACTTCTTAAGTAAATAAGAAAATTTTCTATATATAGTATTTCTTTATTGATTCAAATGTATTTTCTTTAAAAGCAAACTTGACATTTTACAAATAAGAAATTAATAAATAATACCTATTGTAAGTATCAAATCTTATTCCTCGAAGGAATTTATTCCCTCTGAGTTTGTAGAATATTTAAAATAGTCAAAAAAAAATATTTCTGAAATTATGTATTATTTCTATGAGTTTTCAAGATTCACAGAAAAATAGTAGACCCAGCATAATTTCAAAATATATGGAATGAATTTTGTAGAATGTTAATAAAATATTTAAATCAGAAAAATTAATGCTGAGTCAAAGGTATCGAATTTGGAATATACAAGTAGAGACAGATATAAGAGAACCTTATTTTTTGGATGAATAAAATATTTTTTAAGCAAAACCCGTATATTAATATGACGTTCATTTAAACATTTATTGTTCCATTTTTTTTTAAATATTGTGCTATTTTGTCCAATAGTTGGAATTTGGAAAAATAGCTCAATATTTACTACAAGAAAACTAGAATCTCGAAAAGATGCAGTTCTTATTTTTTTTAATTCCACTTAAAATGTATTTATTGAAATCAAATGAGAAACAGTATGAGTTCCTTGCCCAATAAAAAGTAAGGTGTGATATATTAATTAGCTCAACCGTGCTCTTCACAGTGGAAGATCCCGAGTTCGATATCAGACACAGTTGAAAATGAATAATAGGTGTTGAGTCTCTGATTACTGTGAGCATATGTGTGTGTTGGAATTTTCCGCTTCCCTTCTTATAGCGACAAGTAAATTCGGCTCAAAATGTATGAAAACTCTTCCCAAAATGCATTGCGCTTTGGAGCTTCAAATAAAAGCCTTACAACATTCTCGAGTTATTAAGAAATTGGGTTGTGATATTTAAGGAATAATATACATTGGGGCCTGAATAAGGAAATAAATAAATGAGGTACTTATGAAACTCATTAAAATATTTTTATTTTAAATATTCGAATAATACAATTGAAATATTTTTCCTGTTGTAATATTTTGCCTTACCTCATTATATAATATATATATATATATATATATATATATATATATATATATATATATATATATATATATATATATATATATATATATATATATATATATATATATATGTTAGCATTTATGCTTGCACTTTAAATTTGTTTATTCTACTATTAGATTTGACTATAAAATTCGCGCTTTATTGGAATAAAAGAGGTTTTCTTTTGAGGAATTTATCAGTTACTTACAGTACCACACAAGCACATTTTCAACTAATTAATTTCTGAGTTAAGAAAACGTTGATATATGAAACAATTTATTTTTATTCGAAGATTTCATTTTTCAAGTGTTTTGGTGCCACTTAGTGGACAAGCTAAAGACCATAACTGTTTTAATGAATCTAGCACCTTATAACAAGTTGTTGTTCCAAGGTCTTTTGTGTCAATTTTTTTCAAAAAATAAGCTATTAATTCTAAGAGTGCCCTTTACAGTAGCACCCGAACGACAAATTGTAAACACACCTGACTGCCGCAAAACTGGTTGGTGGATGGAAATAGGCAATAAAATTTTCTTTTTCCTGTAAAATAACTGGTGTTTGTGACACTATACTAATAGGCCATAACACATGATTTTTACAAAAACTAAAGTTGTCTCCAATATTTGCTTATTGTAAATATACAAGTATTTATTGTAAGTAGAGTAGCAGTACTTACAATATTTATGCACAGAGAGTATATGACAAATACAGGTATTTGTCATACACTTTCTCTACATCAGTAAATAAATTCATATCATTTTTTGTGATAAATGCTCTAATAGTTCCTAGATTCTATTCCCTCTCGGGTTTGATGTTCGTTGTAGTAAGGAATTTTTTTGTTCTTGACGGTTATCTTTTGTGCTCATAAGATCTATTTAAGCCTCGAATTTCAAAAGAATTTTGGAATTGAACCATATCAAACATCGAAACCCAGGTGGGAATCGAACACAACTCAAAGATATAGTGCTTCGAAAACCGCTTTAAGTTATAGTTTTTGGTCTAATTAGCACTCGTGTGCAAAAAACATGACCATCGAGCAACAACCAAACAATAGAAATAAACTTATACACAATCTGTACATAATGATAGATATCTGTACATTTATTAAATACATTTTGTATTACTATACATTTATTTTATACATTTTACTTGTTGTATAAAGTAAACTCTGTGGCATGACAGCCCATGTAGGCCAAGGCCTACTGTACCCATCGCTGTTCTTTTGACCGAAGGGCTCTGGGGTGCGAGGCATTTGTCCCGATTAGGTGGTCAGAATAATGCGAAACCCCCACTGTTTAGTTCCCAAGCATGCTTGGTACTCAGTTTATCAACCCACTGAAGGGATGAAAGGTTGAGTCGACCTTGTCCAGCCCGAACCTCGGACCTGTGCTTTGGGAGCGTGAAACGCTACAGCTAAACAACCGGGCTTCTATCTGTTGTATATATTTTGTATATAATAAATGCACAGATATTTATTATTTACAAGAATTTACTGTAAATATATATATATATATATATATATATATATATATATATATATATATATATATATATATATATATATATATATATATATATATATATATATATATATGCAAAATGTTGAACAAAGAAAAAGACATTCACAAACTTAATTTCCTTTTTAACATAAAGACTACGGTTTTGTCTTTTGTTTGAAAAAAGTAGAATGAAATAAAGTATTTAACTAAAAAAATTATATGAGCATTTAAAAGAACAAAAAAAATAATAAACAAATATCTTTAAAGATCTTTTGTCTTCTTTAAAGATCTTTTGGGTCTTTAAAGATTAATCTTTAAGGATATCACAGGTCACAAAGATATGCATTAACAAATGCATAGTACAAAAAACATGATAAAAACTCATAAGGATTAGTTCAGTTTTTCGGTATGAAGAAAATAAAATGTCAGACATTTTAAATGCCTAAAAAAGGATATTTTGAAAAAAAATGGACATGTTTAAATGATTCTTGATGATAAGCATTCAATAACAAATGAAATAACGTCTGCTTTCCAGAAAAAATAAGATATCGATGAAATAATGTTTTGCCCCATATACTCTGCTCATTTAATGAACACTTCGCTGGTGATGGCGGCATTAATCAGTACAACTGGTTAATAGTTTATTTTCTAAGCATGATGCCTCTGATTAAACTCATGTTTCTTGTTCTAGGGTTAAAGTTTTAATTAAAAAATGAGCTCCAAGAAGACATAAAAAAACTGAGTAATCATATAAAAATGGGGAATCAATAAAGGCTGTAGAATAAAATATGGAATCCAACATTCTTGTCTGTGTATATCTTAGACTTGACAGTTCCAGATATGCAACCTCGTATATTTAGATATGCAATAGCTTCAACAAAAATGATGTCTTCTTTGTATCGAGAGATTATTCTGTACATTTCTTTTTCCTAAAAGGAAAATACATTGGCTATCATTTGTAACACACACACACACACACATATATATATATGTGTGTATGTGTGTGTGTGTGTGTGTGTGTGTGTGTGTGTGTGTTTGTATCCGAATAATAGTTTTGTGAGTGCAAGTGCTTACCTTCGATATTGTTTTATATTTGCTGTATTTTGGTGTCGAATTTATTCGGTATTGGCAACTCATAAAAAAAGAAAGCAATCCAGACAAATTAAAAAAAGAGGGGTAGGCCTCCATAAACCCCATAAAGAAGCTACTTTATATTGAAAAAATTTATCGAATGAAAAAATTGATTTCATATATAAAACCAGACACAGAGATTTTTCAGGATGTTTATAAAGTTTACTAGAGACAAACTAAAAAAATAATACTTCTTAAGATGAAAAAAATCAGCTATGTTTTAGCATTTGATTGTTTTTCTTTCAGAATTCCATAATTATTCATCAAAGTTCATATTACAATAAGTACCGTTGATATGACGTTAAAAAAGTAAATTATTTCGAAAAAAATTTTTTGTTATTAAATTTCATGTGTGTATAAATGCAGTAATAAAAAATGGTACTTGAATCCTATGTTTGAACACTTAGCAAATTTTGATTTAATATTTCCATTTTTCAAAAATATAAAGGTAAAATAGCATACAAAATTTCTTCTTCTGATTTTCACACACTATAAATAAAGTATACCTTTTTCCCATTTTTACCCTAAAATAACTTCTCTAGAACGGTTAGATCGATAGTTTTTCTGATTATTCTGAACAGTACAAAAGTAAATGGAAAAAAATCAATATATAATGAGACAAAAATATAAATACAATCCACAATAACGTATAAAACCAATATCTTGTATATAATATCAACGTATAAGATCAATATACTAATGAATATTTATTTCCTTATTTCTGTATTAATCCAATGCTGCATTACATAAAATGAATATTTCATTTTTGCAAAGTAAACATTTGATAACACAAATCGATATTAATATGTAAAACATCATCGTATTGATTTGTCAAGAGTACCATCCAAAGGTACCAGACACAAACTTTGAATCTTTAATGGAAAGAAATATTGGAAATAAGTCACATAAGGAATGGAATAATACTATATTTCGATTTACTCAAAACAAAACATGCGAAAGGAGTTTTTTAAAATATTATTTAATTTGACACAATAATCAACTGCGCATCTAATTTTTTCATGCTCATTCAGTTTCTTTGCTTGTAGAACAATCATTCATCTTCCAGCAAGTAGAACTGCCACAGAAAGTAGAAAAATGCTCGTATCTCGGCAGGTTCAATGCGCTCGACATAACGGATGACTAAAGAGAATAGGAATTCGAATCAACCCTTAAGATTTTGTAAATATTCCATGCTCCACCAAGCTTGAAAGTGAGAATGTCGCTTGGGCTATCGAAAGCAAAATATCTTTAAAGCTATGATTTACTGACGTTAAGCTTTCGGAAACCGTCACCGTATGTCTTAGGGGTTTTCTACAATTAAGAAAATTGAAGGACTCCTACAGGTGTCATGGACCTTGGGAACGTGGGTTTTGGAGAAATGGACGGATTGGATAGCTTTCTTGGTTTGCTTATTTCTCCACCTCTTCGTTTAGTTTTCTCCCATAGGGTCGTCTGCCGGACTGGACGAACTTTGGGAAGAGGTGTGGGTTGTTGGTAAGAAAGTGTTGCCATTTTGGAATTTTTTTAGACAGTCCTTGTTTTTTTATGTTGTCATAAAATCTACTTATATATATATGTGTGTATGTGTCTTCAGTCCATAAAACCTACATGGTGATTAACTTCAGAAAATGCAAAAATCATTATCACTTCAGCTTTAAGATTCAAAATCGTCGAAATGTTTTGAAGTAAGCTAAGTATTATAATATGACCATCAGAGCAATTGCCGCCTACCCTATCTAGAGGTCAGAGTGTCTGACTGCGGATAGGGAGGTCCTGGGTTCCAGTTCGGGCATGGATGTACTTTCTCTCTCTGTCTATCCTGTCTTTGTCCTTTCCTTGTATGTATGGTTTGTGAATGGTTGCCTACCCTATAAACGGGTCCCTATGGCATGTGTGTATTGAAGAAGTCGGACTCCACACCAAAATATGGTTCTTGAAAAAGTGGAGCAGCGCATCCCAAATTTACCAGCCTGGCCCACGATAACAACAACAACATCAGAGCAATTTTCTGAATTTCAATAAAAATTCCGTGATTTTATAATGGCTCAAAAGTTTTGTGTAAGAAACTTATATTTTCTCTTATTTTCTGGTGTCCTATATTAGATTAGTATTAAACTTAATTAGTTTCTAGAATACTTCTAGAGATTATACTCCAGACATACTCACCTTGTATTCAGATTGTATGATGCGATATCAAATAGTCCATCGCTTAGCTTTAAAACTATAATTCTATGAAATTCAGAATATTTTTACTACAGCCATATTTTTAAAACTTACAACATTTCAACTTAGAACAATTACAGTGAAAGCTCATAGTGCTTTGCATCTAATAATTCTACCTAAAAGCGCAAATCTCTTAGCGAAAAAATATCCTTAAACATAATCTTTTCATTTTGATACTATAAAAACAATATTGCCTATGAATCCGAGGATTTTTGGCACAGATGCTGTATGATTCAGGTTTGTAAATTCTGAATTTTTTTGGCGATGAAGAAATGTTGCCAAGATGACATATTATGACATGTATGATGACGTAAGTTCCAGGGTTGCCAAAAGACAATTTTCTGCGTGATTCTTATAGGTCTCCATATCACTGATACAATAAAAACCAGGTTACCAGATACACAAAAAAATCAGCAAACTCAGAATTTGGCATCCTGGATTACGTGGCATCTGTCCCCCGGATTTTTTTCATATTCTTAACATCAAAATAATTGGTTTTTCCCATATATTGAGATAAGTGATGCAAATTATATTTTCAAATATTTTTATTACTATTTCAATTTTTCTCATCAATATATATATATATTGAAAAATTCTAAAAGTAATCTTAATTTATTGGAATTATATTTTCTCTTATTTTCTGGTGTCATATATTAGATTAGTATTAAACTTAATTAGTTTCTAGAATACTTTTCAACATCTTAAGAGCTAACCTTAAAATAGCATTTTGCGGCTGGCTTTAATGAAAGTTTTCGAAAGCAATATTTTAAAGTTTAGCTTTTATATTTAATAAAAAATAATTAATTTAAGTTGAATAATTTTCAATTTGTTTTAAGTATAAGATTTTATATTCACGTATTAATAATTTTGTTTCATTCATGCAAAATAAATCCTTTCAATATCTCGGTTAATAATTAAAATCATGTGCAGTGATTGATACTAAGTGCCCAAAATGCAAATATAAAGGATTATTATATTTTTCTTTTTAAAAAAGCTTTAATTTATCTTCATATTTTCCAATTAATTTGTCAATATTCGCAAAAATTTGGTTGCAAAAAATTTCAGTTTTTAAATGATATTTAAAAAAAATAATAATAAAATTTCTCATGTTATTGAAAATAATCTTTTGTTGTATGTAAGATAAACGACAAATTTATGTATTCATAATATTTAGATGAAAATTCACCAAAACTCACTTTTACATAAATCACGAATAAATTTGAAAGTAATTTATGATTTCAATTTTTATTTAATTATTAATTCTCGACACAACAGAAGAAATTAATTACTTGCACTTTGACAAAAAGACACTGAAGATAGTAAACATGGAGGTTGTTTTATATGTTTTCTATATTTTCCAGCAGAACTTTTTAGACCCATGAAAATTGAATGCATAAATAGAAATATATATTTTATCATGAGTCTATACTCATATGCACAGTTATAATGTCTTTTTTCTCTTCACTTCATTATGCAAACGATTAATATTAATTCATGGAGAATTCATTTCACAAGATGAATCGTAATTCATGCTCTTTTTCAATTTCCCTCTACAAAAGTAAGCAGACAATTTCATCTGCCAGTATCAGATGACCTCATATGCAAGTATCTAATTATGTATATTGTAGATATTTTTAATATAAATATACCAAGATAATGATAAAAAGTCAAACTTCTGGTCTTCAATTTAGTGGTTTACAGGTTCGATGCCAGCTTCTAATATAAATGTGTGCAATTATTTGAGTTTCCAGTTGTACTGAAGAATCCCTTTGAGTAAGCTTTCGTTCATTAGCGAAACCAACAAATTATATGATATTTTTATCATAAAAATATCTTTTATATAAATATATTAGTAGAGAGCTTGCAATATTGTTCTTTCAATTTAGTACATTTTATTAGTGATGTAAAACTGCTTGAAGCAGAACATTTTCTTTGTAGATATTTAAATAATGAAAATTCATGTATAACTTAACTGTGTATTATGAAATTTTGAGAAATTTTGCGCGCATTTTAATATATTCATGTAACACTATGTGTTCTGACACTGCATTGTGGATTGCCTAACGGCCTAAGGCTTTTGTTATGCATTTCATAGTATTCATGTGTCACAAGGGAGGAAACTTGGAAAACTCCCTAGCAGCCATCCTACAGACACGCATGCGGAAAACAGAAGCGCAACATTCATCACTGGTTGTTTAACAGTTGCTGAAATCGAACCCGGGACCTTTCGCACTGAACAGTGGTATGTTACCATTAGGCCACAATGATATTCTGAATGGAACACCAACCCACCCGAAGGTATGCGGTGAGTGAACGTCGTTGCGTAATCCAGTCAAGAGATGCACCACAAGGCCGAAGCCAAGGTTCAGGTGGTCGCAAAGGTCAAATGACCGAAAGAACTCCCAACAAGTGGTGGGGTGACCCAAACCACTATAAAAAAAAAAAAAGGCTCAAAGTGATGGAGCGAGAGAGACTTTCGTTGGAACTCGCTCTGACTGGAAGATGGGGGCCAATTTGGCCTATAATAATTAAATACCGACAAGGTTACAATACAGTATGATACCAGATTAAATACAGATAAGAAATTTTACATCTGTACAGAGAACAGAAGAGGTGGAGTCAGCCAGCGAGTTGGTAGTGCATCTCTTGCAGTAGAATCTCCTGGATCCCCTTCCGGAAGCCTTTGTTGGAGAGGAGTTGTGGGGCTCTATCAGCTCTGGCAGGACTTGGCGTGTCCTGACATCAGCGTGGTGCTCACAGTCGAATATGAGGGGATCGACGTCTCGTGTCTCTCCATCATGTGGGCAGGTGTCCTCTTGTCCTTGGAATCGTCTTCTATAGGAACCATGACCAGTGAGGAACTGGTTGAAGTAGAAGTCTGCAGAGATTCTTTTTCTAGACACTTTAGGAAAGAGTGAGTAGAGTCTCCTGGTCTTGGGGAGCACTCCCAGAGATGTTGCCATCTGTGCAGTTCGTCTACATTGGTAAGGGTGATAAGCTGTTGCCTGCTGAGTCGGACTGTGATTCCAATATCCTCATTTGCGGTTGCGTCTTTGGCGGCTTTATCCGCTTCTTCATTGAAGCAGATGCCCACATGTGCTTTTACCCAAGTGAAAGGTAAAAGTTTGGGGTTGTTTGTGAGAATCTCCCTAATATCGCTGATCACGTCACTATTGATGACTGTAGCAGAGCTATAACAGCATTTATTTGTAAAAAAGCATACGAAAATTAAAAAATTATAATAAGAGGTCATTGCAAGGGCACTTTTTACAAAGGTAAAAATCCACATGTGCATACATGCGATTTTTTTTAATTATTAATAACAACTTTGAAAAATGGCCGCGGAGACTTGGTCAGTAAGGGAGTCGTTCTCTTATCCATAAGTATAGAGTTCGAATCCTAACATAACTGAGAAGACCTCAATCGTGTTCACTACCGACGGTTGGAGCATGTAAAGTATGCTGGGGTCGCAATATCCTCCGTGTGAAATGATACCTCTGAGGGTGGCAAGCAGAGTTTGAAGGTCATCTGCTTTGAAATTACGAAGACCTATCTACTTTCAAGGTCACGATGGCACTTCCGTTGGGGTCCCTACTATGTAAAATCCTAGACGCTGGGCATTCGAAAGATAAACATTATTCTATAACATCATCAGATTTATCCTAAATGGAATATTTAGACAAATTATGTAAGTAAACATATTTTTATTCTTTTTTTCAGATTTGATACGTTGTTGTTGTTTACTAATGACACTTGGACAAGCCAAACTCGCTATGCTATGCGAATTAAGTCGATTGGGAGCGTCTTTCGTTTTTAATCAGAGCACCATGAAAGTGAAAGTACGACTTTGCTCTACATACATACCATAGGTACCCGTTTATAGGGTAGGCAACCATTCACCCCTCATTCATACAAGGAAAGGACAAAGACAGGATAGATAGAGAAAGTACATCCATGCCCGAACCGGGATTCGAACCTATGACCTCCTTATCCATAGTCAGGTACGCTGACCCCTAGACAAGTTTGTCGCCAGATTTGATACGTGAGATACATTATAAATAACGATGCTATAAGCGTTTTTCATCTGGTGCTATGATGCTAGATAAAAGGTGAAAATAATTTTATATTAGAACATACTTTCCCCTGTAGCCGATCTAATAACTACTTTCGGAAAAATATGACAACCCTTTCTTATCGAAAGAAGCTCTATTCCTATTAATAGCAAGCGAATGATTTAATTTAAGGATTTCTCGAACCTAAAAGATTAAAAACAAAATGTAGTCTTTGAACTCTTTAGTCCTTCCGCTAAGCTATGAAAACGATTGAGGAAAAATTCAAATACGTCACTTCAGATAATTCATCACAAATAATAAAAGGAAGTGAAACTATGAATTCATTTATCCAAGAGTGAATTAATTATATTCTATTTCTACCTTATCAGAGTTATCTAGATGTGGACGTCACAACTTGTTTCACCTCTATTTAGCAACTGTATCAAACGATTCTTACAGTTGTTATCCGTAACTGTAGGCAAGTTATTTTTAAATGTGATCATTTTTCAGCTATTTTTATGTACACCAAAAAGTGATATTGGCTTACATCAAAAGTGATATTGAATTAAAGTATTTAATTCTAATAAATTGATTATTAAAAATGAAATATAATTAGTTTATAATTTGTAAAAAATTTCAAGAAGCCAATTTAAAAAGCAAAATTACAGAAGATGAGAAAGAGTCTATTATTCTCTAATATACAGGTTTTTAAAACTTGAAGCTGCTTAATATAAAACAGAAAATTTAGCGCAATTTTGTGAGGTCAATTTAAGATGCGAAATAGCAATGTGTTAACGGATTCTTTAATATTTAATTTATTTAAACAAAAGCTATTTAAAATGCAATAAAATATTTAGTAAAATCTTGAAAAATCAATTTAAAATGCATAATTGTTATTTAGGAATGGATCTTCTATTTTTCATGTTTATGTTATTACAACGAAAGCTATTTTATACATAATATAAAATATTTAGTAAAACTTTATTTAAGCAGCAAATTTAAGATGCAAAACTGCCATATGTGAATGAATTTCTGAAATTTTAATAATTATTTTTGTTCAGCATAAATATTAAAAAATAGGAGACTCTAGATATCTTTGTGTTGAGCTCTATACCAATTAGAATAATAAAGATTATTCTGATGATAAGCAAAACATTTTCACATTAGTCGAGTTCAAACCATTAGTTTATAGCGTGTGAACTGAAACAAATGATGACATAAAATTATCTTTATATTCATTTTAATTTCAAGAACACATAAAAAATTATATAACAATCGTAACAAACTTAAAAAATCTTCGCTTTTTTATATTCCCGCGTATAAATCTCGACTCTTCTGGAAAACTAAAATTTAGTTTTCTAAGGAAGGCCTTCTATATAAGTTCAATATTACAAGTCTAACAAAGTAAATCGCGATTTTAGTTTTTTTTTTTTTTTTTAATTTAAAATTAAACTTTTCGTTACTAATCTCATTTTATTATAAAACGATACCAAGCGAAATATGACGTAATTTTTAAATCTATGCGATTCAAAATAATATAGTGGATATGCAAATATTTCAACGTTAGCATGATCAGATAGGCAGAGATTTTTAAGATTTTGCAGATCACACAACTTCATCATTATTTGGAAAACAGAAACAGAAAAATAGATGAAAAAATTTGATGAAAACATAATTAAAAAATAACGACATCAAAATTTCATCGTAAACTTAGAACGAATCATTCGCATAAGATTTGCTAATGAATTTCAATTCATATTTTGTGGGCATTATTATTACACATATATAAAAATCAAAATATAAAGAAAATGTTTCCATTCAACAGCCACTCTGGATTTGTCTACAGTAAAAAACTTATTTGTGACATACGTCTAGTTTTCTTCAATAGTAAAGCTTCTGTCACTCTTGATTCAACAGCCAATCTGGATTTGCCTACAGTAAAAAACTTATTTGTGACATACGTCTAGTTTTCTTCAATAGTAAAGCTTCTGTCACTCTTGATTCAACAGCCAATCTGGATTTGTCTACAGTAAAAAACTTATTTGTGACATACGTCTAGTTTTCTTCAATAGTAAAGCTTCTGTCACTCTTGATTCAACAGCCAATCTGGATTTGCCTACAGTAAAAAACTTATTTATGTCATATGTTTAGTTCTTTTCAGTCGTAAAGCTTCTGTCACTCTGATTCAACAGCCAATCTGGGTTTGCCTACAGTAAAAAACTTATTTATGTCATATGTTTAGTTTTTTCAATCGTAAAACTTCTGTCACTCTGATTCAACAGCCAATCTGGATTTGTCGACAGTAAGAAGCTTATTTGTGTCATATGTTTAGTTCTTTTCAATCGTAAAGCTTATGTCACTCTGACTCAACAGCCAATCTGGATTTGCCGACAGTAAAAAACTTATTTATGTTATATGTTTTTTCTTTTCAGTCGTAAAGCTTCTGTCTCTCTGATTCAACAACCAATCTGGATTTGTCGACAGTAAAAAGCTTATTTGTGTCATATGTTTAGTTCTTTTCAATAGCAAAACTTCTGTCACTCTGATTCAACAGCCAATCTGGATTTGCCGACAGTAAAAAACTTATTTATGTTATATGTCTATCTCTTTTCAATCGTAAAGCTTCTGTCACTCTGGTCCTAGAAATAGATTGTCCCTCTGTGATACAAGGCAGAATTAATCCTCCTTTAAAGATCATAATGGAAGCCATTGAAGATAAAAGTAGGGAAGGTAATCTGAAAGAAAGGCTTACATGTAATTTTATTGAAAACAGTATCACTTAAAAGATGTTCCTTTGCATGCTTATTTCAGAACAATAAGACAGTGTTTACTATATCATACCAACATGCATTTTCAGGGCTCCTGATTTCTTAGATAAAGACAGTGGAAGCGATCTTTTATCCTAATATTTAATGGTGGTATCCTAACTGACATAGAACAATCAATATCACTTGATCTTTCTCGGTCCAATCAGATGTGGTTACATGGACCAGATCAGTTGTGGCACCACAGGTAATAAATCTGCATCTTGAACAATTCCCTACGAAGTATTTATTTTAAATATTTTATATGGAATTTCTCAAATGCAAAAGAAGAAACTATACCGGATATACAATTGAAACACTAGGATAATCTATGTTTTATTTCGTATCTTTATTTTATTACATCAAGTTTATGAGAAAAATTGAACAGTAAAAAATTCGAACGATTTATCAGGTATGGAATCGTAATTATTAACTAACATTTTATTTTTCTCAAAATAGTAATTATTTAAAATAACTCAATGAATCTCTAAATGGCAAGTTAAATAAAAGATATGAAAAAATACTTTTACACCAAGTATTATACTGACATTGAATTAAAAGGATTTCATTCAATTAAAGTAAGTATCCCGCTCTAAGAAGTATTATTTAAACATTATGAATAAGGAAATATTTTTAATAAAAGTTCGAATAGAAATAATCTGCCAAACTTATTACTTTTACTAGAAATATAAAACTGAAATTGAACTAAAATATTCCGATTTGATTTATGGATAATATACCATGCTGAAAAAATAATCAAATACCCATATTTTAGTCATCAACTTGATTTACTCATTTGAATTCAGTAAATTCGTTTTTATTTTTCTCTTATTTTAGCGCATATTCAATTTTCCTCTTAACTTTTCTTATTAAGGACATTTAACAAGAAAAACGAAATTAATTATGTGGAAGTGGCACAAAATGAAAGAGTAGAAAAACAATTTTTAATAATATATGAATACTGTTTTAATATGAATACTGTTACTGGATCTCATTGGCTAAGATTTAAAACTACAATTATGCAAATAACATTTTAATTTGAACTTAGAAACTATTAAATAAGTGGATAATGAGTATTTTTGGCCAACAATTCGCTTAGTACAGGAAGGTAGAACGAAAATGCATACCATAATTAAGTAAGAAAATGTAATTTTTTACTTGTAAGAATATATAACTTCCTTTAACAACGAGGATAATAAAGAAATTACAATAGAAGATAATTTAATTGTAATTATGCATTAAAATAAACATATAATATCTTAAATTGTAATTAACGAGAAGGCTTTGAGGGTCAAGGTGTCAGTAATTGTCTTGAAAACATTAATTTAATTCATGAAATTAGGAAAAAAAACACTTGTATGAAAAAGAAAAACTGATATTCAAAATGCTGAAGCAGCAGTTCATATCGAACCGATCAAATTAAAACAAACTGAAAAATTTCATTTGATTATTTTTTCATTCTGAACATTATTGCATGATAAAAATATGTATCAAAAAAGAGTACAAACCTAAATACGTTCGTAAATAAAAAACTATTTTTCTGGCTTATCTCACTAAATAATTTTTATTTTTAATTTAATATTAATCTTTACAGTAAATATTCTTGAAAATTAATATGATTTTCAAACCTTTGGAAAGCTTATAAAGTCAATAATTATTTATTAATTTAACAAAAATTAATTATTCATTTTAAAACTTTCATAATAGTTAATTATGAAAAAAAAACAATGAAAGGTATTTTATTTTACAAGATAAATGTTTAATGTCACACAGTACCATTCATTACAAACATTCTTCAAAATCAATGCTTTTTTTTTTAGTTTTTTTTTTAATTAAACCTTATTTCTTTTGTTGTGTGTGATTTTTAATTTTTATTATGATTAATCCTTAAATAGAGCCAACAAAAGCGCTACATTGCAAGGTATTTTTATTTGACTTCACTTAACCTGACCTCACTCAATCTAATCCGGTCAATCAGTATTACAGTTTGTGAGTCCAGGCAATCTAATTCCAGGAGCAATCGTGAATCTTGATTGGAGCTGCTTTTCTTTCGGTCACGTTGTGACGAAAATAGTCTCAAATTGTAATTTTGAGATTATACACCAGACATACTCACCTTGTATTCAGATTGGCGATATCAAATAGTCCATCGCTTAGCTTTAAAACTATAATTCTATGAAATTCAGAATATTTTTCTACAGCCATATTTTTTAAAACTGAAAACATTTCAAGTAAAAGCTCATAGTGCTTTGCATCTAATAATTCTTCCTAAAAGCGCAAATCATTCTTTCCGAAAAAATATCCTTAAACATAATCTTTTCATTTTTATATTATAAAAACAATATTGCCTATGAATCCGAGGATTTTTGGCACAGATGTCGTATAATTTAGGATTGTAAATTCTGAATGTTTTTGGCGATGAAGAAATGTTGCCAAGATGACATATTATGATATGTACGATGACGTAAGTACCAGGGTTGCCAAAAGAGAATTTTCTGCGTGATTCTTATAGGTCTGCATATCACTGATGAAATAAAAACCAGGTTACCAGCTTCATAAGAAAATCAGCCAAAAAATCGCAATCTCAGAATTTGGAATAATGGATTATACGGCACCTGTGCCGTTCTATTGTCCATGGCTTGAATCAGTAGAAAACGGCTTCACAAACCGATGCTTTACTCCTTACATAAGAAATCATTTTCTTAACAGAATGAACTTCGACACTATTCTCAGACATTCGATGGTGAACTTCGCCTTGTTTGATGCCGCTCGAAGAATGCGATTTGAAAGCAAGCAGCAATTTCGTCGATAAGTCGGATTTACAACGCCGTCTCAATACGATGTGATGTAGATGAAAAGTTACCTGACGTCATGGATATTTTAAACCAATGAGAATCGTAATAAAGTGGCGTACTCAGGATCTCAACTGTAACGAAAGAAACAATCAAGTTATGGTTTAAAAAAAAATTTTTTTTACTCTGAAGAAAAAAATGTTTTTAGATATGTAGTTTTGAAACAGAAAAGAGTAAGATTATATTTCCTGATTTTTCATCAATGAAATGAAAGTAAGAACTACTTTTCAATATGAATTTCATTTTGCGCTTGATTTTTATATGGGCCATTGTTAGAAAGCATTTTTTTATGGAATTTCAAATTCTAATTATAAAGACAAAGCAGATATTATTTAAATAGTTTAGTTTTCATATCTAATACTTATTTCCTGTTCTATGATCTATTTTATGAAAATACTGTATAAAAACTACAATCTTTTTTCATTTTTCAAAATTGTCGAGGCATGTTTTCTAATCTTTCTGGTATTGCTTGTCATAAACTTTGAAAGTATGTTTCTGCTCGTTGGTTTTTTATCTAACTGTTACTTAAATATTTTTGATAATATTGATAATTTTACAATTTATACATCATTTTATTTCGCATATACATAAAATCACATTCTTATGTTTATTTTTTAAAACAATATGAAAGGTTAATCTCTCTCTTTCTCTCACTGGGTCTATAATTATATTTTCGTTTTCATAAGCAATGCATATTTTATACATGTCGCCTTAAAATACCTCGCATAATGATAATAAGATTTTATGAAAATAATAAAGATGGCAAATTTAAGAAACACAGATGCCGTATAATTCATGATGCCAAATTCTGAGATTGGCGACTTTTTGGAGGATTTTCTTATGTATCTGGCAACCTCGTTTTTATTACGTCATAAACTCAGAATTTGGCATCCTGGATTACATGGCATCTGTCCCTGGATTTTTTTCATATACTTAACATCAAAATAATTGGTTTTTCCCATATATTGAGATAAGTGATGCAAATTATATTTTCAAATATTTTTATTACTATTCACCTATGTTTCCCGTCAATATATATATATATATATATATATATATATATATATATATATATATATATATATATATATATATATATATATATATATATATATATATATATATATATATATATGAAAAATTCTAAAAGTAATCTTAATTTATTAGATTTATAAGTATTTACATATTTTTATAAGTATCACATTATTGCTTTCATATTTTCATAAGTATTTACCTATTTACCAATATTTTCACACACAAAATTCTATTTATTTTTATATTCAAATATTTCACATATTTTTATGTATACATAGGATTTCACATATTTTTATTTTACCAATTTTTTTTAAAGTATTTACCAATGTTTCCAATGTTTATTAAAGTAAGTATTTACCAATGTATGCGTTCGAATGTATATTTACCAATGTTTAACATCAATATATATATATACATATTGAAAAATTCTAAAAGCAATCTAAACACATTATACACGGAACTATGTGTAAATATTAAAGGGAAATATTTACTAATATTTTCTATTTATTTTATTAAAAAATTCTAAAAATAATCTGTACATTTTTCAAAAGTTAATTTAAATATATATTAATCAGATATTTCACGGTGATTTGTGTTGTGGATCCTAATTTTATTCCATTTTACAAAAATTAAGTGCTTTCTAATCAATCCATAATATAATATTTCTTGAATACGTTAATGACGTGAACACGTTGCAAAATTTCATTAGTTTTTTCAGATGTCAATGAAGTGACTCAGTGTCATTGTAGCGTTGGTTTTGAAATATATATTGCTGAAAAACTAGCAATCAATATATCATTGTCCTCAATATAATATTTTCAGGAAAAGATTGGAACATATTTAAAACAAGTTCAACTCGAAGGTAAAGTGTCTATTTTTTCCAAATTTGAAATATATGACATAAATAAAGCCACCCTTTTCCGCACATTCAAAATTGGAACATTTCAAATAATCTACCATGAATTATTAAAATGAAAATTAATACATTAATAGTTAAATACCAAATTGTACTACATGACTTATTAATGCAAACATCTTTACATGTACATTTAATTTATCTGTAATGAAATTATACGCAATAAAGATGCATGCAGATTGGAAAGAAAATTTTTGTCATTAAATTTAGAAATCCGCAATTATATGTTTAATTTATTTTACATTTATCGCATAGAAATTTACCACCATTGTTCTTGATAAAATTCATCTGTTTTGAAAATCACATAATTTTGCATTTATAACATAATATTGAAACAAAGTTATACTATTAGAATATATTCTATTTCGATAAACAGCTTTATAAAAAATGTAGAAATAAATTGAAAGGAATAAATGCTCACCTTATATATATATATATATATATATATATATATATATATATATATATATATATATATATATATATATATATATATATATATATATATATATTACAAGATGTTCTCACAAATTATTTTAAATCAGGTTATAACTTTTAACTAGATGTATTAATTAAAATTTCAAAATAGGAAAATAGACCCTGGTCTATCACTGTCTTGTCTATTTAGGATTACCAATATAATGTAATTACAATATATATATATATATATATATATATATATATATATATATATATATATATATATATATATATATATGTGTGTGTGTGTGTGTGTGTGTGTGTGTGTGTGTGTGTGTGTGTGTGTGTGTGTGTCGCCAATAATATATATATCGTCAATTACTATATTTATCACCTATTAATATATATATCGCCAATAATTATATCTATTGTTATTTCTTTCTTTTATGAATAATTTCGAACTATTTATCATCTAGAGCGCACAGAAAACATTTTTCTACTATCTGAAAAAAAAGACGGAAATGGGTACTGCTTCCTGTATTACTTTAAATAGGGCTTTCAATCTATAGCTGGGGGAAATCCAGGCTGAAGTATAGACAAGGTAGACACAAACACTCATTTTATTAGGACACTTTGGGTGTGGCGGTTGCACGCGAAATGATTTCTACATGCTTTATATTTCAAGAGAGTCGTCTGTTGTTACCCATTTGTCTCACCATTTTAGGTTTTACAATGAGTCACGAAGAACACTTTCTTTTTCATTAACCAGGGCCTCGTCACCCACTTGTTTCCCCTTATGAATCATGTTTTTTTAATGCGTTTTATGAACAGGAGTTTCGCTATTAATACACAATGTGAAATACAGTATAAACCTTTTGTGCTCTATGAATTCTCAATAAAAAAAAGTAGAATAAATGTAAATTATGTAGAATATTGTGATTGTAATACAAGAATTTTATTTATTTTGAAAATTACTGTTTGTCTTAGAAGCTTTAGAGATTTTTTTTCTTCTAGGAATAGAGTGGGATATTTTCGTAAAATCATGGCGATTCAGAAGTTGCCAAAATATCGCCAAGTTGTCTCTGAACTGTTTCACATCGTTCTTCAGTGCAAATGAACCCGTGAAATTAGAACCTACGCACAAATAAAGTGTGGCATTGTGTGTTGGTAAAGATAACTAAAATACAGATATATTAAATTCATTATTTTAACAACAACAACAACAAAAAATTATTTAATTGAAAACACCTAGGAGCAAAATCGCTATACGAAGATAAACTTTATACTCTCCATTCGATAGTTCTGAACACTTAAACAATCAATAATTATAAGTGTTGCATAAGCAGAAATATTAGAATCATCTAAACGAAGTTCTTTTTCGGAGAGATACTTGTTTATAAAAAGAGAATTTTTGCTTACAGAAAATGATTTGGTCAAAATGACAAATATGCATTTGGTATAATCTCATAATTTGGCTGACAATCGTGTTATTTGGCTCGTGTTTTTTCTATGTCGATGGGATTTTACACATGTACCCATTGAAGTTGTATTTTAAGTGAATTGGTTGAATCTGTTTTTCTAGCTGATTACCATTCAGGGGCTATATACATATATACAGTGCGGTTCAAAATATTATAAAACCACCTAACATATCATCCATGTGAAAAGAGTACAAAACAAAAAATAAATGGTTTGATATACACTTTTGATTCTATGAATTTATTATTTATTTTAAGATTTTACCAGGGGAAAACGTTTGCATGGTTTTTGGAAATTTTGCCCCTTTTTTTTCTTTGAAAAAATGTTTACATTAGATTTTTTATCTCTCTCTCTCCAATTTACCAAAAGAGCGAAAATTCAATGAATTTTTGAAAAAATCTCCCTTCTTGGCTGAAGCTTTTAAACATTAGTTTTACATTTTAACACAAAAAAGCATACACATTGCAGAATATATTTTAAGTTCCAATCTATGATTATAAACTGAAAATACAAATATTCGATTAATACAATGTAAACAGAACCAAAACTTACATCAGTTAATTTTCCTATACATAAAATGCTGAAATAAATAAAATTTCATAGAACTAAAAAATTTACTTCTGACAGAAGTTTCAGTTAAAAATAAAAACACGAATTTTTAACTATAGTTTAACTTATAAAAGTGTACACATTATACAGCAATTTAATTAAGGGTTTCAAAACTCTGTTTCGCACCACGAAATGACTTCACACGTATAGATACGGCCATAAACACATATCAAATGTGGTTAGAATGGCGAAATCTTTTTAATTATAACACTATTAAATACTGAAGCCTGTTTTCTTTTCATTAGAGTTCCAATACATTTCCAACTGGTGATGAATGGGAAAAGACGAAATCACACTCGTTGCACACGAAATCATACTTTTTCAAACTAACCTTCGGGAAAATATTTTTATTCTAAAAAAATGATTAAAATTGTATTATTATTAATTTGTAAGAAAATCTACACTCTGGGAAGATAGAAAGAACAAAATATCGGTCTCTTTTTCATAAAGAGAGAAAATTTCCAAAGTGAAATATTACAATGCTTAAATTGATTGCAATCTCCATAGTCAACATTTTTTTCGCGAAAGACCAAAGTCTTGATATAAGTTTAATTACATTCTATGTAGCTGTCAACAACTCAACTCTGAACAAAAATTCTAGAATACAATCACAATATAGATTTATTTATATAAATTTTTAAAACAAACCTGAAAAAAATCGCTATTTACAAATTCTAAAATATTTGCGAACAACATCAAGCAGGAAATATAAGCATCAAAGTACATATCTGCTCCAAATTGATTAAAATATGAATATTTACTGTGACATATATTGTTCATTTCTTATTCATTGAAAACTTTTTTTACATTCCCATCAAATTCGATAGTTTCCGAATGCTATTCTTCATGAAGTTTATATCTGAAATAATGAAAACCTAAATATGCCGATTGTCCAGTTTATATATTTTATATGTTTCACATCTGGGACGATTGCGAACAAACAATACTTTCACCCGCGACGTATTCACAACACAATGGAGGAAAATGGCCATATTTTTGTCGAGTAGGACATTCAATCCTAAGAAATTCGCTTGTCTTGACAGTTTGAGAATAGTATCGCAGCAAAAAAAAAAAATCAATAAAACGATTCTACACAAATTAATGCATCTCAGCAAAACCACAAAGGCGCACGAGATATCTCACTTTGAGATACTAATATCGTGATTCAAGGTTATTTACATTTTTTTTTACCTGTGAGTATGCATTTAGAAGATCATTGGCCCGAATAAGTTATCTGGTGGAATAAAAAAAAAAGCTGCTTTGATATTTAGGGGAAATTCTGTTGTGGTTTATCCACTTTTCCTTATTTTTTATGCTAAGGGCGCCATACGCGAGCCATATATTTTCGGAAAGATAAAATTATTCAAATTTTGATGATTTTCTCTTAAGCAATGCACCATTTATTACCAAGATGCAGATGGCATCAGGAGGAAGGTCACGTGACTTTATCCACCATATTATGAGACTCCTTGACAAATGTTTTTCTTTGGCTACTTTATCGGGATTAAAATTTGAGATATTTTCCAGATTTTTTTTTTCATCTTATTTGACTTGACTTACAGATTACATTTCGAAGGAATCAAAAGTTCGTTGAACTTCTGAAATCTTGAATAAGAATTCTCAAAAGTTAGTTTAGAATATTCCAGTGGTCTATATAACATTTTATTTTCTTCCCCCAAATTTATTTTTAATCAATAGTCATCTGTAATACTGATTTTGTTTTATTTTGAATAGTATTTTATCTGGTTTTAACCTTAATTAAAGCTTATTTGAGCTTACTTAAAAAAAGCTTGATTAATTAGCTATGTAAGGGTTTTGAGCTGGCACTGGATGATTAGAACTGTTATCTTCACTTCAGTTCGTGGTTTCGAGTTCCATTTCGGATGTCAATTTTTGTAACAATTTCGAATCCACATTAAATTGTTCGTACCGGTCCACTGAAATCGCTTGTGCAAAATGTAGCCACACAATAACAAACAAATCGAATAAATGGACAAGGTCAAAGAGCCCGAGATTAAATGGGATAAAATCTGTAGATACCAAAATGAAGTAATATCAGTTATTTGCAAATTTCTCTAAGTTAAACTTTTTTTGTTCCAAATTTTGAATAGTTTCACGAAATGCAACAAAAACTGGATATCTAGTAAAATATATTTCATTCACAGAAAATGGATTACTTTATATCTATTTCAATTTTTTTATTTCATTTAACATTTTTTTCCTTTTAATCTGAAATTATTAATTCTAACGCTTTGTTGTTATTAATCAGTCCATTATAACAAACATTTTTAATAATGATTAAATACAAATATAAATCAAAGGGACAATATATGGTAATTGTCGTCTTTTTTTTTTTTTTTTTTTTCGGAAAAACGTTGACTTGTCTGAAACTATTGAAATCTCGCTTTTTCGATATTATGTTACAAAATCTATCAATCAAAAATAGTTTTCGATTTAGAATCGCCCACAATTTTTTTATATCTTTCCAAACATATGTCCCGAAGTAAAGTAGTAAACATAATAAATAAATCATATTCATTTAAAATCATCTTTAAACTAAATATTTCCTCTAAAACATCAGGTATAAACGATTTTGACTAGTATAAAAGTATAAATTAACAATCATTTCCCTTAAACATATTACTATTTTTTCCTTGTTATTTCCTGAACTAAAAAATTTATTCAGGATTTTAAAATGTCGCCAAACGATTTTCTTATTTAGAATTATAGTTTTTTAGTAATGAGTAGGCTTGAACAGGCATTTAGAAAACGTGAGCAAACGATTCTCTTTCCTCTGTAACACCCTGTTCCATCAATGTATTTCAGAAATTTTCACGATCATAACTCTTTAGTGATTATAGGTTGACTTCGGTCAGAACAAAATGCCATAACTATAATGTTTGACTATTTTCTTTGGTTTCCATGCTTTTACCAAAATGTAAATCTAAAAGTACCTCCAACGGTTAAGAACATATTCATATTATACTTCAATAACATTCAACTAAGTTCAAACCCTCATTGGAAGATGATAATAATGTTGACAACGTGAAACTAGAATTACACATTGATCTATTAGCGACAATCTGAGCACGCTGAAAGGTTATGATTTTTAGGAACTGTGTTACAAATTGCTGAAGATATATGAATCGTTTGAAAAGCATAGTTTAAGCAGAATTTTTAAATAAAAAATAATCAATATTTAACTGTAAAATGTTTTAGTATCTATTTAAAATTGTTATTTGATTGCTTTTTAAATATTTTCTGGAAGAAAATGAAGGATTGTTTTTCTTTTTATTCCTTTTGAACGGAATTGTTCAATAAGTTTTTTACCCAGTGAAAAAGTTAAATAACTAAAATGTATATGAGAGTAAATAAAATTGTAGAAATAAATTTAAAAGTTTCTTATTTTGGTTCTTTAAATAATTCGAAGAAAGTTGATATCTATCCTAATTTTGGGACTCGAACTTTTAATTATTTCTGTAATCCAGTCATTCATTCATTGTCGTGTGCCAGCTAGCTGGCAAAAAAGGGTGCGCTGCTCCACTTTTCCAACTGAACCCTATTTTGGTGTGGAGTTCGACTTCCTCAGTACACATATGCCATAGGTACCCGTTTATAGGATAGGCAACCATTCACACCTCATTCATGCAAGGAAAAAGACAAGATAGATAGAGAAAGTACATCCATGCCCGAATCGGGATTCAAACCCAGGACCTCCTTATCCGTAGTCAGGTACGCTGACCACTAGACAAGTTGGTCGGCTCTGTAGTTAAGTGACTAAGATATAATCCCACAGAATAAACTTACGAATAAAAATTGATAAAAATGGCTTAGAGAAAATTGATCATCTTAAATTATCCTTGAAACGAGAGACACGAAGTGTGTTGCCGAGCTGGCAGCCGAATGGTTAGCGCTCTTGCCTTCGGTTCAACAGTTCGTGTGTTCGAATCCCACCTTGGGCATGGATGTTTGTAGTGGTTCGGAATCTACTTTAAACCGTAAGTCACGGTCTAATTAGCCTTCGTGTGCAAAAAATGACCGTTGAGCGACAAAGATACCAAACCAACCACGAAGTGTGTTTTGGAAATCCTAAATACTGATATCATCTTTACCATAAAATTTCTGAGTTCAAAATATTTCAAAGATTTTATATGTTATTGTTCGATAAAATTCTATATTCATTATAAATTTAGACAGGAAGTTATCAAAATTGTAACAAAATGTATACTATCTCATTTAGATTTTATACACAAATTGCTTCAAAAACTAATGTCTATTTCTTCATAATTAAAAAAAAAGTCTTGGGTGCATTGTCCTCCAATGGAAATAAATTCATGTTACAGTTAAGTCTAGTCTAGGGGTCTTCTATTTGCTTCTTTCTTTTAAATCTTAAGACCCATCCAATTTCGAAGTTACAATGTCATGCTTACTTAGTGTCCAACTATACTAGAGGGCGTTATTCTCGCTTCATGTTACTCTGAAAATTTAAACAACCCTAGTGGTTAAGCATTAGAGAAAAAATTATTAAAAATATAGCTGCAATTATTAAAAATAATGGAAACAAAACGAACATTTTATCGTTTCCATAGAAACATTTTTTATAATCGCTTCTCGTTGAAAAATAAGACTGAATAAACTCTCAAATTTATCATTTTTAAAAGATACTCATTAGAAAAATTATCATATTAAAATATTTATGCAGTCACAAGAAATTATCTTATGACCATTTTTTGTTATTTATCACACAAAAAAATGCATTCTTCATTATTTCCGATCCATTAAAAAGATTTAAAATCTTCTTAAAACCATTATACACACAAGTTACCATTTGGTAAAAAAATTAACAAAGAAGTTACATTAAAATAATTATTCTTCCATAAAAATTATTTTACTTTTTTAATCCAAGATGGTGTGTTTTATCTTATAATAGGATTATAAATTAATTAACAATAGTAGTTGCTGATCAAAATGCTTATCTGATGTTTGAGAAAAATACCATTAAGTAGGATGAATCCGGATAATAAATGACTTGTAATAGGATTACAATCCTTTCAAAAAGTGATATTTTAATTCCAAAAGATACTTATCTCTATTCAACTGAAAAAATGATGGAAAGACAAAAAAGTGTTTCAAATATTTTTACTGGTATTGGTTTTAAGATTTACAATTACTTCTCAGATATTTTCTTTCAGTTGAAAGACAAAAAATAATTTTCTAAGTATAAAAAAGAAAACTTCTCTTAAAACTATAATCTTTAGTTATTATCACTATCATTATTATAAATGCTTTTTTTCGAAATTATGTTCATTTCAATAACGTATTGACTTAATTTTAATACTGCTGTATTAAAGAATTAAAATAATATTTCATGAGTAAAAAATATTTAATTAAATAGTAAATTTATTTTATCTTTTTTAATGATTTGCTTAAAAATAATTTGTTATGATCTTGAATGCTTTGTAATGATATCTTGTAATTATTTTGGAGAGATTTTGAATTTAAAATAATTTATTACTCTAATTTTTTTGTTTACATATAAATTTATCAATAAGTAGTGATCAGCGTAATTTCAAAACAAATAGAATCCTTATTTAATGACATTGTAGGATTTATGTCCAACAATTCATGCACACATTTGCGTATCTCATCACAGAATCCTTATTTAATGATATTGTAGGATTTATGTTCAACAATTCATGCACACATTTGCGTATCTCATCACAGAATCCTTATTTAATGACATTGTAGGATTTATGTCCAACAATTCATGCACACATTTGCGTATCTCATCACAGAATCCTTATTTAATGACATTGTAGGATTTATGTCCAACAATTCATGCACACATTTGCGTATCTCATCACAGAATCCTTATTTAATGATATTGTAGGATTTATGTTCAACAATTCATGCACACATTTGCGTATCTCATCAAAGAATCCTTATTTAATGATATTGTAGGATTTATGTTCAACAATTCATGCACACATTTGCGTATCTCATCACAGAATCCTTATTTAATGACATTGTAGGATTTATGTCCAACAATTCATGCACACATTTGCGTATCTCATCACAGAATGCTTAAAAATGTCTACTTAAAAAATCCTTAAATTTTTTTTATACTTCAGTCATCAAAATTTTACTTTATGTGAAAACATTTTATTTATTTATTTTATCCTACGCCCGTCTTCAGCACCTCTGCCATTAATCGACGAGCAGTCCAATAAAAAGTATAAAAACAGGAGTAAAGTCCTTTAGTAGCCTCAAAAGAGTTGTCAGTCATAAACTTTAAAACTTCAGGACATTTCTTGAGGTGAGTGGTATGCAAGTCACCATGACTGCACAATGGACAACGAGCAGATCCATTACACCTATTCGATGCAGATGCCTTTGTAGATGGTCATGTTCAGTTGTCAACCGGATACAAACGACACCAACAGCTCGTGGTAAGAAGCCAGGGATTGTATTGTTCCCATCAAGCAGAGTTTTCCATTGCCTGTCCATTGCCGCGTCAGCATAAAGGGAAACTCTGCCATCCTTTATTTTACTGACGATTACACTTCTGATGTTACGCAGAGACAAAGGGGGACGTGGCTGGATCCTAAGGGAACCAGCTTTCGTAAGCATGCTCATTTCCGAAAACATCGCAGTGGCTGGGGATCCATTGAAGAGCAACGTGGTCCTTGATTTCAATGAGTTCGTGCAGCTTCATTCTGTGAGAATGGATTAGTGCATTATGATTATAATTTAGATTAATAAGCGAAAGGAATTTAAAAATTCGGTTTTTTAAAATTAGCTTGAACATTTGCTTGATGGGTTTTGAATCCTATTATGTAACTTTTTTGAAGGCTGAATAGTAAAAATATTCTAACAATTGTTGTATAATTCTTGTTCCTTTAGTTCACTGTAAAATCTGCTTATTTAATGAATTTTTCACTGTACACATTTTCATTTATTTAAGACATTAACGAAAATCATTTTTGCTAAACGCTCTCCAACTAAAGTGTGTAACGAAAACATAAATCTCTCTCTCCCTATATATACAGTATATTTCATCTGACACCTAAAAATGCCAAAAACACGTGATCACATCTATAAATAAAATAATCTTTTCGGAGTTTTTATCATAAATTTTCACAGTAGTTATAATTACAAGCTATTCAAATTGTATGCTATATTTAAATAATTCATTGTATGCAATAAAATGTATTCAATATGTACAAATAACTGTTCAAGTTGTAAGAGTATGTGTATTTCAATATAAAATAGTATTCTACTCTTTTTAACGAATGAAATAAATGTTTATATAATATTTTGCAATTTTATTATGAGATTTTTTAATATACTTTTTTATGTTATTTCTGTTCAGAATGGTGGTGGCCCTAGTTGGGAAAGACTTCGTTCTCGCCACCGAAAGGTGCGAGTTCTATACCGACCCAGTTGAAGATCTATCATGTAAGCTAATGGAGGCTGGGACATGTAAAATATAATGGTCGTTATTTCCTCCAAGTTAAATAATACTTCTGTAAGAGGGTGACCAAGATTAGCAACCTTTTGCTTCACCCCTGCTTCTAAATTATGATGAACCACCCATTTTTGGACTACAATGGCATATAGACTTAGTGGTCCACTAAGCAAGATGTTATCAGTACTGCTCTTTGAAGGTAAAACGTCAAAAAATTATCAACCATTAGAAACAAATTTTGTGTAAAATAATGTGTAAAAACTTTACGTAGGTTTGTTAGTTGATAGCAATTCAAGCCATAAAACACAACTTAAAATAATAACTTTGGCGCAGATGCCGTATAAGCCAGGATGCCAAATTATGAGTTTAATGTAACATGCGTGATTTTTTTTTTTGGCGGATTTTCAAATGTATTGGCAACCAGATTTTTATTGCGTCACAGATAAGAGACCTATAAGAATTATGCAGAAAATTCTATTTTGGCAACCCAAGTATTTACGTCATCACGCATGTTACAATACGCCATCTTGGCAAAAAAATTTTATCGCCAAAAAATTCAGAATTTAGCGTCCTGGATTATACAGCATTTGTGCCATAACGGTATTATGACTGATGTAAAATTAAATTGTTAAAGATAGTAAAAGCAAACAAATGCTGTTTACATATTTCAAACGTTATAGTCATAATTATTTCTCTTTGAAAAAATTTCAAGGTAAAACATATAAATAAATTAAAATTCATGTTATGTAAAAAAAAAGGTGAAAAAAATGCACGAACAATATAAATTTTTTATGTAAAATTATTCGTGAATATATTAAAATCTAGACGAAATTTGTCTGTTGTTGGAAATCATAAATTATGGAAAACATTTATTTTCAAAACATACAAGGAATTGACATTATTTATTTAACATGTCTGCACGATTGCAGGAAAGCTAATAATAAAACAGCTGAAACATTTAAATTATTTATCTGTCAGATAAGTTGTGAAATATTTTTCTCGCAGTATTTCACGAACACCCCAGACTCACCACGATCCTGCTGTGCATTTAATTTGAATATCGTTTGCAATATGTTGAATTTTGATTCAAAAAAAAAAAGAGTTTCTGTCACGTGATGATAATATAGTCGATTACATTCGTATTTCGCTTTCCAAACAATTTTAACTGCTTAAAATAGTCATAATGCCAATATAAACAACGGCTTTTATTATTTTTTATAATTATTGCATGAGTAAATAAAAAAAGTATTGTATTTAATAGTGCTTTTTTATTTTTGGATTTAAGAATTTCTGATACAGAAGCTTATGTGAAAAGAAATTTAAAATTTTCGATTACTTTTTTAAATAAATATATAAATGGCAGTGCCTGAGTATGACGAGAAATATATAAAGAAAACAATTATGGTTACTTCTATGTCTCTTCTTTGGATTGATCAAATTTGTATGCGTGCCATATTTGTTATTATATATCCTTGCTATCCTATTAACCTTAAACATAGATATCACATTAATATATATTTATTAAGCTATTGACAATGGACAATGATATAAGTAAAGCTAACATATTTCTTTAAAAAAATACAAATATGTCAAAAATGTCATAAAATGGAGAGAATTAGCATCATATTAACAGAAGATGTATCAATAATTGTGAGCATTTTCCCTTATGCAAATTTCGTAATGATTATCAACAGAATAATGAGGGAATTTCGTTTTTAGTTCTGTTTTACGTTTTCCTGAGGGTAAAAAGATTTCATATGGAGTTATTCTTATGACAGCCAGACCATTTCGATTCATTATCTAGCAATATCATAAGTAGTTTTAATTTCACAAAAAATGTTTTATTTATATTTCAAGTACAAAAACAGTGATTCATTTTCTCGAATCAATCACAAAATTTTCTCAAGCTTGTAAACGAAAAAAAAAATTTTTTTTCTCGATAAATTAATCTTGCTAATGAAGATAGTGTCTGAAAAAGCACCATTAAGACATGAAAACAAATTATATCAACCTTTAGAAGCAAACGATTAGGGTTAAGGTGTGTTCTCTTTACGTTAAAAATGATACAAAGGTACAATTAAGACATCGAACAAGAGATAAGGAAAGAGAGATTTATTTCCCTTACCGGGAAAAACAGGGAATGAGAATCTTCAGGTGTGATTGCTTTTGTTAAGAATGATTGAAAAAGATATCAATTCGAACACGGGTTGTAGAAGAAAGACGCGGGTGAAGATTGATCTTCCACGGATCGCAGAGATAACGAAATCTTTTGTGGATGTTCTTTGAAAAGTTGATTTCAAACCAAGGGAAATGGTTTCACTTCGCCATTTTGTCTCCAAAGGGAAATTCAGCCAAAATGCATTCCTTTTCCATGTCTAACCGATAAGCCAGATTCTTTTAAGATGGAGCATTGCAAAATCTGAAGATTTCGATATAGATAAATCCGTTTAGTATAAACTCGCCTTTTCTTAGAGGTACATAAATACATAGAACTTATTTTCAGGGAAACAAATATTTTTCTGTGGTTCCTCCATCTAATCGCAATCTTGTAAATATTTTATGAATTTGAGGATGTTTCAATGTAGATAGTGTCTGACTTATAAATCCTCACCAGTACTATTAGCAATAGATTTCCATATAAATTAATTTAACTAAATTTCTATACATTTAATTAATTCCATATATATATAAATAAATTTAATAAACTTCCATATCAATTATAAATTAATTTAATTACTGGGTATTGATATTAAAATTGATTATTAAATTTAATCAGTTTTTTTAGAAAATGTGTTCCTGCCAATAACTGTTAACAAAATTATTGGCTTAAAAATTAGTGACTTTAAGAACATCAGTTAGTTTAAAGAAAATAATCTTTTATATTTACTTTTTTTGAAGGTGGAATTAACGAAATATTTAAGTTTTCATGGCATTTTTTGCCACGTAAATTTGCTAACATCATTCTGGTGATTTTGATAAAGTGCATTAAAAGATCGCAATGGACTGGTTAGTTAGGTAGTGGTTCTCATCATCGGATAGGAGTGAGTTCTAATCCCGACTTAACCGAAGATTTGTCGTGTTCATTGAAGGTGGCTGGAGCATGCGCAGTGTGTCATGGTCGCAATATCCTCCAAGTGAAATGATACCTCTGGGAGTGGCAAGTCAGGTATTCGGTCCTTTGCTTAACTGGTAGAACTCAAATTCGATTTCGGTACAAAGAAGTATGCTAGTGCAACTAATAACAGCGCATCAAATATGATAATTTATTTTTAAATTTCCATATTTTTTCGGAGAAATCCTTAATAGATAGTGGACCATATTCATGTGTATCAAGCATGAAAGTATAGAAAATTCTCAAGTATTTTTATCCGGATAAATATGAAAACAGAAAGTGGAAACTCAATTTACATCTTCCCTTCACTTACTTGTGAGTATTGAACTTAGAACCTTCCTCTTCGCTGTGAACGAATCTTTATCACTATGGAAAGGTATATGCTTGTAATAAATTATAATATGCGTTAACGCCTTATTCAACAGGGATTTACTCTTCAACAATACTAACAACATGGCCTATATAATAAACATATGTCTAAAAAGAAATTTAAACCACCTACTACTTATAAAAAGTATTTTCTTAAGGTAATTTAAGAGGAACAAGACTTTTAAATGTATTACAACAAACTGCTTAGGTCATTAGGCTATTTAATGAACGATATCAAAACTGATCGATCTCAAGTATTCGGTTGAAAGGTTCCAGGTTTGATTCCAGCAACTGTTGAACAATAATAATGGGTGTTACGCTTCTGCATGCTCGTCTGTCAGGGTGGGTAGTTGGTGTTTTTTTCCGGATTTCCACCCTTGCAATACGCGAACACTGTAGCTTACCGTTTACGAAAAATTAGTTTAAGAAAGCGATTTACTATTTAATGAAAAATTACTCTTTAAGAAAGAAATTTAATATTTACGAATAAATTACTGTTTACGAAAGAAATTTGCCCTGTGGATACTAAAATTGCTGAAAACAGCTTTAAAGCGGTAAGCTTTCCATTTCTTAGCTTCAAAGTTTATTTACTTTGTTACAAATGAAAAAGGGGCCGTGGTAGCCTAGTGGTTAGGGTATCGACCTTCCATCCGGAAGGACGGGGTTCGATTCCCAATGCCGCCAAAGACCCACCGAGTACATGCGATATACGTGCTCGTTAAATCTGTGGAATCAAAAGTCCTGTGGTCGTTCGTTGAGCAGTTACCATGGGTGCAATGGTCTGGAGAAAATTACTCCCTCTTCAGATCAATGCCAAAATTGAGGGAGTAGATCCTCTGGTGCTGCCATCTATCGGAGGATTTGAAGAGCAAAAGTCGTACTTTCACCTTCATGGTGCTCTGATTAAGCGAAAGACGCTCCCAATTGATTCAAATTCGCATTGCCAAGGCATATCGAGCTTGGCTTGTCGAATTAATTTAAAGATGATGTGATATAGATAATATTTTATAAAATAATTTTTAAAGTGTTCAAAAACTACATTTGAATCTTATGAGAGTAATTTTTTTTTTATCAAACCTATAAAATGTATTCGTTGTATTGTGAAATTTCATACCAAGTAAATTCTTTCACCATAAATATATCATTTTAATTAAAAATGTGCTGATATTTACAAAAAAATTAAAATTTTCTCGTTTATCGGAATATTTGATTGTATAAAAGAAACTCTTTTTATATCAAATTTTAATCTGTTTTATTTCTGTAGAAATTTTTATTTACATGGATTAATCTATATTGTATTTGAAAACTAAAAATATCACAAAAGTGTGTAAGATAACTTATTCTGTGTTTTAAAATACAGGCACAATACGAAATCCTTGATTTCCTTTTCCCATTGGTCAACCTCCTGTTTTCATCAAACCTCTTTCGCTAGAAACAGTGAAATGACTTTTTTTGTGATATATTGTATCATAGAACAAAAAGAAACACAAAGAAACTTGTCTTGTCTCGATGATGCAACAGATAAACAATGAGCTTTTCTGCAATCCGAAATTGCGCCATTTTGCAACTCGAGCGCCCTTTTAGCATCTATTCATTAAAAAAATGACTCATTGTAACACATAATGGTCACACCTTGTCATTAAACGACTCAGGAACCGGATTGATCCGGTATTCTATTGCTAGAGAAGTCAAAGTCAAGGTTGTCCAGTTCGATGGAAAGACACCAATGGACTGTTCGATTGACAAAGAGAAAACACACTTCGTTTCTTTTATATTTTATTTCTTTCTACAGAGAATAAAAGGTCAACCATCGGAATTCTCGATTGGTGAGTCGTTCCGAAGATGAGTTTCTTATTTATCATATCGAGTTCTTGTCGAGACCCCTGGCTGGAAAAGAAAGTAGGACCCAGTTAAATCTTTGCCCGATAGCCAAATGAGTCTTGCCAAAAACTTGTTATCGGTTGCCGAAAATCAACCTAAATACCCAAAGGTATTTTTTTTATCGAAGTCTTCGGTGTTGTTCTCAGTTGACCTTCATTCTTGGGGGTAGCCATTCATCAGCGATGTTTTGATGATTCTTTAAACAACATTCTTGTGTCGTCATCATCAACATCATCCTAAGAGAAGAATAGAACAGTCAGTTTCTTGTTCTCATTAGATTTTAAACAATGACAGAAGAATTTTTGAGAAGGTATTAAAACTATAATTAAGCATTTTTTTAAAGTGTTTCATTTATTTACAGGAATGTATTGTAATGTAATATTTTATTAAAAGTCCTTATATACGAAAATTTTCGTGCTATATAAATATATTTAAAAAACTTGATAAAAATAGGTCAGTTTAATTTTTATAACTTATTGATAATAGGATTTATTTATTTTGTTATTTTAATATCTCTGATTATAACTTTTTAACCTAAAGATTTGTTTATCATATTTAAAAATTTTATAATATCACTCAATTTTATGAATTTCACATTTCGCATATATATCTATATATATTCCAACGGTGGGCACTTGAGGGTTCAGCCCTATACCAGAACAATGCCAGAAACTGCTACTCATTTGTCGTTACCCAGCGGGTACCTGTGAACCAAGTCACGAAGGCGAGTAGCGTTACCCGCGTCATACCACCACAAACCCGTTCATCACGAAAGAAAGGGTAGATAAACACAGTGAGAACAGAGGAAGAAAGTAACATCCATGCCCGAACAGGGATTCGAACCCAGGACCCACAGTTCAGGAGTCAGGAGCGCTAACCACTCAGCCATCGGTCGGCATATATATATATATATATATATATATATATATATATATATATATATATATATATATATATATATATATATATATATATATATATATATATATATAATGTGTTAAATACATCACAATAATTAAATCAAGTTGTTCTTGTTTCTTATGACACTTGAACAAAACAAGCTCATTATGTCTTTGGTTATGCGAATTTAAGTTAGTAGGATGCGTCTTTCGTTTTAACTAGAGGTGAAAGTACGACTTTGCTCTGAATTCCTCCGATAGATGGCACCACCAAAAGATCCACTCCCTCAATTTTGACATTGCTCTGAAGGGGTTGGAAATTTTCTCCAGACCATTACACCCATGTTAATTTCTCAACGAGCGAATTTCGATTCCGCAGATTTAACGAGCACGTATATCGCATGCACTCGGTGGGTCTTTGGTGGCGTTGGGAATCAAATCCTAGTCTTTCTGACATTGGGCTACCACGGCCCCTTATATCAAGTAAATGTTATGTAAGAAAGTTATCACAGCCAATCGTCTCCTAATTTCAAACCACTTTCAAACGACGAGGTAGACAAATGAGCTAGCACTCACCATGCTACGTCACATCAATGGAGGAACCAGCATAGAGCACTAATTTGAGCTGTAACCAAACCGCGGCCATGAGTGAAAAAGCAGACGTGAAATATCCACCTCTCGTTATTTAACAGTGGGACTGGGATCGAACCTGGAACCCGATGCTTGAAAAAGCCCTTTCCTACTACTAGACCAGTCAGACCTGGGAGTTGATATTTAAATAGGAAACATTAAAATGAAACTCAGAAAATTTAAATCCTTTCAAAACAAAATAGTAAGAAAATAACTTTTTTGAAAGAACAATTCAGTTGATATTATTTTTTTATTGCAGTAAATAATAAGTTAATAATACTATACGAAATCACCTTAAAATTCAAAGAAGTTTAAGGCAAATAATTCGTGAATTGCAAGTTCTAATTCTAAGGCAGCTTTTTTGTAAACTAAAGCTAATTAAATCGAAATCATCAATTTAAAGAGGATTTTAAACTACTACAAACGTAAAATGAGAATTGACCTAACTGAGGACAAAAAACCTAAAAATGGGAATCGAAACCACCAACTGTTGAATTGAAAACCACAACGGTAACCACTTTTAGTTGCAGAAATCATTAGTCACTTTTTTTTTAATACTCTTTCCATATCACAGGGTTGGCCAAAATCAATTGTAATTAGCATGGCTAAAGCTTTGAACTCATTTGAATAGCACTGTGAAAACTTTCCATTAATACAATACTTTCTTTGAGGGGGAGATACATAATAAGAAATATTTAAAATAGGTTTAAACCAAATATTCTACGGTTAATGTACATTCATTATCCGAAAACTACCTAAAATGATTATTCCTAAGAGCAATTTACGTAACCGCACTTCCCTCCTTCGCGGAAAAACGATTTACCATTTTAATAACTGTAACTGTAACTACAGCAGACATTTTCCTCTTTCCAACGAAGTAAAGTTCCATTATTCTCATTTTGAGAAGAGATGCCAGACAATGGAAGCACCTCATCGTTCGCGAGTAAACACGTGTCGAAAATCTCACCATTTCTCTAATTTAAACGAGATATCTCGTCAACCATCGGCGAAACTATGGAAATCAATTATACTCGAAAGGAATATTTCCTCTTAAGGAAATTAACCACACGAGAAAAGCGTAGGTACTAAACAGGGAATTAATTACTTGCGTTCGCGAGCAGTTAGGGAAAAGTCCGATTCTGTAGGAGGGATTTTTCTGTCTCGTTTTATGGCAGAAAAAGCAATTTCTTAGCAGACAAGCTTTAAATCGCGAAAGTGAGCACACGCAAAACTTTATCACGTCAGGGATTTTACGACTGTCCTTTACTGAACTCTCCGCAGATTAGGGAAGATATAAAAACCAGTCGTCGTTTGGAGAAGTGTACTGTAATGGTCCATAAAAAATCCCTTTTTCCCTCAATAGATCTGCTAGGCTTTAGATTAGCAGCCTGAGGTAATAGTTTATGGCAGGTCGCAGTTTATACAGAGATCAGTTGTCCTAACCTATAACTTTTCCATACATAAGGCCAGATCAAATTAATACAATAACTTGACTGAACAGAAAGGTAATTTTAGTCCATTAAAATAAAAGGAAGGCAATTTTAGTCCATTAAAATAAAATTAATGTTCATTGAAATGAAATTAAATATATTAAAATTTAAATGGATTTGCATCTTATTTTTCGCATATTAATGATGAACATTTTCAAATATCTTTATGATTAATTATGAAATATATAAGTAGTTATCTCTAGAGAAAATTTTATTATTGAATAAATGAATAGAGATTTTGTTAACATAATTCACAGCAGATAGTGTAATTGTTCAGAAATAGGATTAAATAATAATCTTTGTAGTACTGAATTGGTCTCTACCAGTTAAATAGAAGCAGACAAGTGGAGGCTTCGTAATTTTGAAGCAGAAGACCCCCAATACCTGGCCTCCCACCTCCAGAGATATCATTTCACTTGGAGGACATTGCGCTCACACCCAGTTTTAACGAGCCCCAGTCGCCTTTAGCGAAAAGTACGGATTTCTGTCGACCGGGATTCGAACTCACTACCTTCCGATAATGAGCATTGACGCCCTAATCAACACGGTCACACAAGAGAAATATTAAAAAATATGTACTAAAAACGATTGTATTGCTTGATCTGACACAGTATAATAAATGAAGGGATTTAACATCCACGGTGTACTGTTTTTCAGGAAAACTTCTTATAAGCATTATATTTTCACGCGTCGTAAATGAAAAAAGTCAGGAAAACTCTCAAGCAACTCTCCCAACCGTACGCTATATTCAAAAGAGGCAAGTATCGAACCCGAGACTTTCCCGTACAAAGAGAGCGCTGCACCGCTGAGCCATGCTTAAGACAGTGATCATTAATACCACATGGTTTGACAATGTTTTCAGCATAACTTTACAATTAAAAGCTATAACGGCAAAAATGAGAGTTATTTTCATGATTCTTATTTTCCTTTCTTAGCAAGTTTTTCAACATTATAGTATAAATATCTGGAAATATTGATTAATGATTTCTGCAATACTAAGAAAAAGTACATTTGATATAAAAAGAACAAATGTACACAAGTACTATCGAAACAGCAAATTTGTTACAATCACATCACATTTTTTCTTTACACATATTTAAAGTAAATTTTTTTGAAAAAAAAAACATTCTATTTAAACTTTGTCCCATAAAATCTGTGGATTCATATTTGTTAGTAAAAAAATATAAATCAGAATGAGTATTTTATTGAGCGTTCGAAAAATGTGGCTGAAAATAGGAAGTAGAAAATTTCATACTCATAATTGTAGCTGTCAACTTTCAACCATCTAAGCGGAACGAATTATTTTCTTCAAAAAAGTGCCACAGGTATTTTTCCATAACTACAAGCTTTAAAAATACTGTAACTGTAAACCGGAAAATGTCGCTATAACTCGCAATTTCCACTGTGAGCTACAAAAAAATTCAGTTAGAACAAACCGTATAAAATAAACAAAATGATAAAAATAATGTCAAAATTTTGAAATAAACAATTTTTCGACAGTCGAATTTTCTCATTAAGAAAAAGATTTTTAATATATGAGAAAGCTTTCGTTCCACTGAATTTTACACTCCCCGAGGTTTTCTTCGTTTGAAAATTCAGGGTGGGGGGATGTATCAACTGGATGTAATGTGAAAAAAAATTCTATAAGCAGGTAAGAAGTTTCTTTCTTGAGCCCAGTGAAGACTATCATGTTGATAGGGGCTAAATAGATGTTAATAGCTCGATTTCTCAACTGGTGTGGTGTGGAAGTTCAGAAAAGAATAAATCAACTCAGATGTCTATACCTCATAAGCCTTCCTGACGAATAATTTCGTTGTTTTACAATATCTCTGACCGATATTGTGAGGGCGATTCCAGTCAGTCACACAAGCGAAAGCGTGGGCGAAGGGGGAGAAGGAACAAAAAATGGGTATGAGGAGGGGTAGCGAAAGTCCCACTCCCGGACGATGAGAATATATGTATCTATAATTTATTGTTCTTGTTGACACTTGGACAAGCCAAGCTCGCTATGCCTTAGCTATGTGAATTAAAGTCAAATGGGAGCGTCTTTCGTTTTTATCAGAGCACCATGAAAGTGAAAGTACGACTTTGCTCTACACACATGCCATAGGGACCCGTTTATAGGATATGCAACCATTCACACCTCATTCATTCAAGGAAAGGACAAAGACAGGATAGATAGAAAGAGAAAGTACATCTATGCCCGAACCGGGATTCGAACCCAGGACCTCCTTATCCGAAGTCAGGCACGTTGACCACTAGACAAGTTGGTCGGCTTCTATAATTTATGTTTGTATTAGTAATTAATGTTTGTGTATGTTAATATCAAATAAATGAGTCATCAGAAATGATGTTAATTTTCATGTTAACATTACAATAGCAGATTGCAGCTCAGAAGCATAAGGAGAACCACGCCGCGTTATGTTACAGATACGTTACTGCTAAACATATTACATGGTGGAAGAGTACATTTTAACCGAAGTTAAAGATGTCTATCACGGCAGCACCATTGTTCAATATTATGAAATATAATTTCTAAATGTTTAACTCTTATGTCATGCAAATATAAATTATATATACACTGCTGGGCACCCAAATTGCTCCAAAAAAGACAAGAGATATCGCAACAAATTTATTTTGCAGATAACATGTTAAACAAGTATCAAATGATAAATTTATAGACTTTTGTAATCTAATCCAGCCAAAATCAGTAGCCAGAATATCCACCATTGTGGGAGCCACACGCCTCGGCATTGATTCAAAGATACTTTGGATGTGTTCTTGGAGTACAGCAGACCAAGCAGCTTCCACACGTTGCCAAAATTGATCTGGTGTGGCAGCTGGGGATGTAATCTGGGTCAATCGTTGAGCAACCATAGACGACATGTTATCTATCGGCGAAAGATCCGGAGAGCGAGCTGGCCAGGGAAGCAATTCAATCTGGCGATTGACGAAGAACTCTTAGACAATGCGTACGACGTGTGGTCGCGCATTATCCTGTTAAAATATAGCTGTGGGCAAGCCCTGAAGGTATGGAAGAACAACTGGCTCTAACACCTCGGAGATGTAGCGCAGGCTGTTTAAAGTTCTGGCAATGGGTACTAATGGAATGCGAGAGTGATATTCAATACCACCCCATACCATAATACTCGGTGCAAGACCAGTGTGTCGGTGCATAACACAGCTGTTATACACTGAATGTGCTGTGGTATGGTTCATGATGTGACTGAGCGATCCTTCACTGCCATGCGCACAATTTGTCTGTCATCACGTGAAGTGGTGCACTGAGGTGGATGCGTGCGAGCACGTCGGCCCGTCGTACCCTCCTGCATCCAACGATCACATATCCGCATTACAGTTGTTTGGTTTCGTCCAACACGACTACCGACTATCTGAAAGATAATCCACAATCTCGGTAGGCCACTATCCTTCCTCTGTCGAACTCGCATACTTGAACAAATAATTATCACTGTTTTCTACAAGGCATAATTAATCGTTTAAAAAAAAAATTGAAGAACTTGAAATCGTCGAAATCTCCAAACCTTGTTGTTGTTACTAATGACACTTGGACAAGCCAAGCTCGCTATGCCTCGGCTATGCGAATTTAAGTCAATTGGGGGCGTCTTTCGTTTAATCAGAGCATCAAGAAGGTGAAAGTACGACTTTTGCTCATCAAATCCTCCAATAGATGGCAGCACCAGAGAATCTACTCCCTCAATTTTGACATTGATCTGAAGGGGGAGTAAATTTCGCAAGACCATTGCACCCATGGTAACTGTTCAACGACCGACCACAGGACTTTCGATTCCACAGATTTATCGAGCACGTATATCGCATGTACTCGGTCGGTCTTTGGTGGCATTGGGAATCGAAACCCCACCCTTCCGGATGGAAGGCCGATACCCTAACCACTAGGCTACCACGGCCCTTCTCCAAGCCTTAAATAGCTCTTTGAAATGGCGCCACAGACGCGCAAGATTTGCGTTTGCGCTGAAATTGTAACCATTTGCATATCTCACCAATGCTTATGCATGTTGTAAATTCCATGTTATTTGCATGCTTCTTTCAGTGTGTTACATTTACGGTGGTCAGAAGTGTACATGATATGCACTTTGAATGATGGATTAAAATCATTCATTCCATTTAGTGAATGTTTAATGTACGGTTAAGAGTTAGGAAAGTGAAAGTAATTAGGAAATTAATCAGGAAAATTCTATGTTAACTATTATTCCCCGTGGTATAATGGTTTAGCAGTTCCTTTTCTTATCAATATCCTTGAAAAAATTAATAATTGAAATAAAAAGCGCACGAGAGGAAAAACGAAACAAAAAAAAATAATGTAAAAAATGTATTTATTAAACAATTGTTTTCACGTGTAATTTATATTATGAAAATGTGTTAACTGAATCACTTTTATTTACGAATGCATGCAGTGGATTCTTCTGATTATGTTTCAAAATGTTGCTCCAAATTTTCTAAGCACTTTATTCCTTGCCATTTTACGCGCCTAGTAGTTCATTATACAGCATAAGCATAAATTAAAAAGTTTTATAATTTTTAATTTCTAATCTTAAAGCGAGAAAATACTTTTTTAGTTAACAGATTGAAAATAATTTTTAACATCTTATGAAATTATAGTTATCTATTTTCTGTATAAATTATTTTTTATTAATTATTAAAAATGATATAATAAAAAAAATACTGTTTGAGAATACGACATTACAGTTTAAAAAGAAGGTGAAAACTGACAAGAGTTATTTTGTTGTACCTTAAATTGCGATACAATTATTTTAAAAATGATTTATGAAAAATAGATTGTAGAGTACGATAATCTCTTTTTATGTATCGCAAATTTAACGATATTTCAAAGATTGTTGATAATATGAAAATATTTTTTTATTATTGGTTTTATAACCGAATAAATGAGACAGTTACCAAAAAACAACCAAAGCAGAAAATAATAAAAAAACTAATAAATGAAAAGAAAAGGAAAAAATAAAAAAGAAAAGAAAAAGAAAAAACGTGCTATTCCCTCGCCCCGAAGCAAGTTTTTTTCCCCTTGGAACTTCACCGCATTTGCTATCATAAGCCGCAACAGAAGAACTGAAGCAGTAAAGTGAGTAAAGCAGTTTGGACTTTTCCACTTTGAAGTAGAGGGAAATACAAAGATACCTCTTGCAATGCGACTGAATCCATATTTGGCGCTAAAGCGCCTTTACGATCATTTTTTAAATTAAATTTTAAGCATGTTTACCTGTCTTATTTGCTGATGGCATTTTTTCGGTGATATTGTTTTAATGAATATTGAAAACAAAATGTGACTTGTTAAGTATTTATCCCTCACAATAAAATACATGAAAAAAAGTGAAGTGAAAGACAGGATACTAAATATTGATTTAAATTTATAAGTTTATTGTGAAAAATTATATATTGCGCCATCATATCATTAAATAAAACTTTAAATTATCGAACATTACGACGAAAATTTATTTGAATTGTTTTCCAAAAAAATTCAAATAAATTTTCACATTATATCATTTTAAATATAAATAGAGAATTAGTGAAATATTTCAAATAATAAATAGTCTCAGAAAAGAAAATATTAATTTCTTTGTAGGACGAAAGAAAAAATAACCGATCACAGTCAAATACTACTTAATACTTGAGCAATCAAGACAGATTAAGAATCAATTTCGAAAATTTAAAATGTTTTGGAAGTGTTTAGACACGATTGCTAATAAATTCATATCCAAACACTGCCTTGAAAATTACTAATCTATATATATCTTAGAGGATTCGATTTTCTTTGACCTAAGTGACGACTATTTTAACGAAAGATATTATATTATATTATATTATATTATATATATATATATATATATATATATATATATATATATATATATATATATATATATATATATATATATATATATATTCATAAGGCCAACAACTATCTCTCGATAGCAAATGATGAATTTTCAGCTGTCACGTGATCGTGGTTAGAAATTTCGAATCGTTTTATGATTGTCATTTCTTCATTTCATTATGTTCGCATACAGTTTACATGCGACGTCACGAAAAATGTAACAAAAGATTTCTTTAAAATTATTATAAATGAACTTAATAAAGAGCATTTATGACATTTTTTAATGAAAACTTTTTTTTAGCCTCTTACTCTAGTTCTGAATCTTTACTGATAAAATTTGAAGGATATTATTTTCTAACTGAGAACACGTAAGTTTCGAATTCAGAAAAAGAACTAGAATTTAAGATGATTTCAATTCTGATTTTTTTTTTTTTTTTTGTTTTCGCGTGGTTCATATTTTGTTTTCGCGTGGTTCACTCATAACAATGAGGTATACTAATCGAATTTTTGCTCTAGTTTAGTATGGTTTGTTGGTCTATGGTTAGTTTTTGCACACTAGAACTTATTCGACATACATTAACAGTTTAAAATATATTCTGACCACTGCAAAAATCCCTCCTGATCTGAGAGTTGCGATAGCACAGAAGATTAACTGTTCTACCAATTTCGTTAAGCATTCATAAATGTGTAAACATCGAGCCGATATCTTGGAGTTATACCTGGACTACAAGGAGATGAGACATTTTTTAACCTACTTACTGAAATCAAATTTCTTTATATTTCAACAATTTATATGTTGCTTAAATCTTTTAACTATCTTTATTTTATTACTACTATAAGGATGGCAACATTTTAAGCACTTTAGAAATAATCTAAAGAAATACATTAAACTTCATTAGTGTGGTTTGAATTTCAAATTCATCTACTAAATTTGAACTGGCAGTTCTCTATTCTATAATTTATTTTACCATATATATATTTTTTAAACTTTCGTAAACTAAAATTTAAACTTAACCACTGAAAAATTTAATAAAATCTAGATTTTACATTTCGAAAAATTTCAGTATTCACAAGAAGTATAATTATATAAGATATTAAAATTTATAAACAGAACTTCACTTTAGAATACCTTTTCGAAAAGTATCTTTCGAAAGTAATAAATTATTTATTTGTTTCCGGGGCATTTGTTTGTGTCCTTTTTTCTTATTTTTATCTCTCGTAAACTGTCTTTTCCATCTTTCACGGTAATGATGGGGATATGGACTGTGGTAAAGTATCATTTACAGACTCGCGGGTGGTCTGTTTTCCAGCTGTTAACTTCTCGACTTTCTTCTCCCTTTCTTGTCCCCAAAAGGGGTGAGCGCCACCCTTTTGCCATTTCAGTCCCTCCTCCTGAAGACACTGGTATTATTTTTCCAAGAACTGCTCTCGAAAAAGCAACTTTTGTCCGAAAAAAGTAGAAACCATTTCTGCTCCTAATGTTCAAATGTTGATTCTTTCACTCTTTCAGGGTATTTTTCAGCGAGACATTAAATTCTCAAACATTTAAATAATTTTTATTAAAAGAAATGTTATTTGTATTTATTCAACTGCTTTATTTTAGAGTTATTTTATTTTCATGGATGTATAATCTGAAATTGAAATTTCTCTTCATGAAAAAAGTAACCATTTTCCCTACCAAAGATCGTTTTTGTATATGTAGTAGCGAAGTAACTAAATATGGTTAGTTCTGTAAGCAGCATTTTTATTCATTATTTAATCATTTATTGATCTAGACAGAATATTTCGAACATCAGAATTCTATTAAATAAATATCGTCAGTGCTGCAAGCAGCTTTTTTATTCATTATGTAATCATACATTGTTCTAGGCAGAATATTTCGAACATCAGAATTCTTTTAAATAAATATGGTTAGTTCTGTAAGCAGCATTTTTATTCATTATTTAATAATTAATTGTTCTAGACAGAATATTTTGAACATCAGAATTCTTTTATTAAATAAATACCGTCAGTGCTGCAAGCAGCTTTTTTATTAATTATTTAATCATGTATTGTTCTAGATAGAAAATTTCGAACATCTCAGAATTATTTTATTAAATAAATATCATCAGTGTGCTGAAGCACTTTATACATATTTTTTACTTATAAATAGACATTTAATCAATGTGAATATAATACATCCCTCTTGAAACTTTATTCCACAAACCATTTTACAAAATGTTTTAAAAAGAAGTTCCTTAAATGTAAATAAAATATTCCTTAAAATGATGAAAATAATAAAAATAAAATAGTTATGAATTGATTTTAAATTATCGCATGGTCCTCGACTGTATTGGGTGCTGCGTATATCGATGCGTTACTTTTTTAAGAGATATTTCTTTCTGCAGCAGCAATTAGGACCATCGTGGTCCAATACTACGACTGTTATATGCGAAATGGAAGCTCGCAGGTTCGATCCCGATCATAATTGGACAATGAAAGATGCATTTTGCGTTTCTGCTCTTTGTATGCACATCTGTCATCAAAATGAATGTAAAGGTGAGTGCATGGGAGTTTTCCAGATGTGAACGCAGTCTTCTGTCTATGAAAAGTCCTCGCAAAAAGAAGCCCGCAGCTAATGTTCAAACGTCTTATAAATATGTTTTAATTAAAGTATGAAATATAATAATATAAGCAATTTTACTCATTCTATACAATTTTTGTATTTTCCTTGATTTCATTACATTTTTAAAACTACTCAACCATTTTTATAATGATATTATTACAATGAATTTATTTCATATTTAAGTAAGCCCTTTTTTATTCCCTACCGTGTAGTAGATAAAATAAACACATTATGTAATATAATGCATGGCAGTTGAAAAATATTGTTTAATAAAAGAACATTTTATTCGTTAGACTTCTATACAAAAAATTCTAAGATTACTTTTAGCCTTGCTTTTCCAACGTATAAAGCAAACGTTTTCCAACGTACAAAGCAAAAAATTATACCTTTAAATCAGAAAACTGCATTAAAAATTCGGAAGCTTTTCGTCGCCAAGAAAACTTTGGCGACAAGCAATGTAAACACAGCAACCCCAACTTCGCACGCTGAGTTTTCCGCTCCTTCTTCACTCACTGTCAAACGAAAACACCAGCCAGCGCGGTGAGGAACCCTATTATCGGGGAGTGAATGGAAGCGGAATGAATTTTATTCTCGGAACGCACATTTAGATACGAATCCAGGTAAAATGGCTGAGTTCTCTTTTTAACTATTTTCTAACACGACTGAATTTCCCTGAGATTGCAGAAACAGGGTGTGCCTGTGCGGTTTTTTACTCACCGAAGAACTTAACACAGCCGGGGGCGCAAATACGAAACAGGTCTTCGGCAGTAGGTGGTAGTACTACCGAACAGCTTTCTCAAAGTGACCAACTATCATCGGATAATATATTCGTTCCTGGAATAAACGCAGCGAAACAGCTGAGAGACATTTTTTTTCCCGCTATCATCTAAACGTCAAGATCTGCATTTGATATCGCAATCCATTAACGAAGTGTCAACACAATACTGATTGATAAGTTTTGTTATCTGAAAGTCTTCGACCCTTTAAATTCGATTGGCCTCGTCATAACTCATCAGAGTGTCAACTTCTAGTTTCTCCGCTGGTCTCGCATGGATTACGTTGAAATCTCTACCATGTGATTCACAGCTCTATATCTGTTTATAAACAAAACAAAAAATTACGACATCGTGTTGTTGCATCTTTGTCCTTTTTAAAATGTGCCTTTCAGGAACTTCCACGTTTCCGCTGAAGTTGCTTGGAGTTTAGTGTTTTGTGCTATGGGTGCTGGGATGGTCAAAGGTGGTTCCATCCTCGATAGTTTGCCCCCCAACCAACCCCTCCACGTGGTGATGATTGGATTGGACTCTGCCGGGAAAACGACCGCTCTTTATAGACTGAAGTTCGATCAGTACATGAACACTGTGCCTACTATCGGGTTTAATTGCGAAAAAATCAAAGGAACGACTGGTAAGGCGAAAGGTACTAGCTTCCTGGTATGGGATGTAGGAGGTCAAGATAAATTAAGACCACTCTGGAGGTCATATACTAGATGTACGGACGGGATTGTCTTTGTGTTGGACAGTGTGGACAAGGAAAGAATGGACGAAGCAAGGATGGAACTTTTGAAAACTGTACGATGTCCAGAAAATTCTGGAGTTCCAATTCTAGTCTTAGCTAACAAACAGGACTTGCCAAGTGCAATGGACCCTCAAGAAGTCGAAAAAGCTCTAGGTCTTCATGAGCTAGGACCCAACGTCCTGTGGCATGTTCAGCCCGCTTGCGCAATCATTGGCGAAGGACTTGATGAAGGTATAGAAGCTTTGTACGAGATGATTCTTAAACGGAAGCGGTTAGCAAAATTAGCGAAAAAGAAAGGTAGATAGGATTCAATGTGGATTTAAAGTAACAAATTTGATAATTACTAAAAGCTTCTGTGTGGCCCTACAAGTAAGAATAGAAGGTGAATATTTTATAGCTTGTTTTCATTGTGGAATTTTCATCTTTATTTATGAAGTTGAAATTTAATTTATAAGTGCATACATCGTGAGGAGAACTATCTCATCAATCCTGAATCATATGTTGCACAGTTTGGTAAATGTATCTCCAATTTGAAGTATTGCCTTGACTGGTATTATCAAACTTTATCTAACTTTAATAGATTGTAGTATTAAATGTTTAAAATGATATTTCATGGTTTTATATTAATGAAATATAATTTGCAGCACTTATTCTTTTAATATTAAAGTATTCATCATTTTACTTTAATATTTTCATTATTAAAATGTTAAAGTATTTGGCCAATAATAGTTTTATAAGTTTATTATTTTCTTAAAATTTTAAACTTTTATAGTTTAAAATTTCTAATTTAGAGATTATTGAAAGATACTGACTTTCTTCCATTCATACTTTGAAGCCATTTAGAGATTTTATAATTCTTTTATCTTATAGAACACTGATGTAATTCTTTCATCAGTTTTCAATTACTTTTACCAAAATCATTTCATTAACCCAAATTAAATTAATAAAACATTTCAAAATAGTTGCATACAATTTCATTATTATAATTGCTTATTTTCATTCAAATTCTAAGTTATTGTATGAGAAATATTCATGTAATAAGTGGTTTTAATTTCACGTATGTAACGAGAACTGTATATTCATAATTGCTTTTTATAATGTTCCTAAAATCGCTTCCATGTTTTTATATATTTGCAATTTCTCTTATTTTTTTCTCTGCTTCACAACAAGCAAAATTATATTGTTCTGATTGACATAACATTGTTAATATGACCAATTTTTTTTATGTTTTAACTAATATTTTGTATAATTATATGCATTGTACTAATATTTGGTTTTAGGTGGAATTGTTATTTCAAAATTCAGTATTAAATCTTAATATATTTATTTATCCAATATTTTGTTTTTTATTTTTGTAAAATTAATATTGTTTGATTAAACTTTTTCATTTTAGAATCTGAAGCATTTTGCCCAACATAATTTTGGCCAAACTGCTTCAGTCTTTTAATTATAAAATACTGCATAAATGAAAAGTTAATATAAAAAGTAATAAAAATATAGCCTTTGAAAAAATGATTTAATAATCTGGCACAGACCTGATTTTTTTTTCTAAGATTCGATTCATATACAGTTCTTAAATTGATTAAATTATGACCTTTACATTTGGAATAAAAAAATTTTATAGTAAATGTCATAAATTCATGCAATTAATCTGGTCAAAATTTAGTTCATTTATTGATTATTAAGTTTTACCCTCTTATTCTGAGTTTTATATTTCTTTCATGAAAGAAACGGTAATAAGTATAATTGATTGAGAAACACAAAAATGTAATAGTTTATCACTGGTAATATTGAGAATATTTAGGTATAAATTTAATGATCCCCATCTATATGAATTTCAGTTTACAATTCTGCCATTGTAAAATGTTTATATATTATTTATTTGAAAAAAAAAATAAATAAAACTAAAAAAGCTGCTTTTTGCAAGTAACTTTCTTATATGAAGTAGTTCTTATAATATTCCATTTTAAAATCATTTATTCAGTAGTTATGTCTCATAATTACTGGTTAAGATTAAAGATTGTGAGTGTTAGTTAAATCCTTCCTTGAAATTTCCTTTAAAAGTATTAAGATGATACATACCGAATCTTTTTTGCATTATTAGCCCAAGTAAATATATTGTAATGAAATGTTTGAAATTAGATCTGTGATAGTTATCAAAAAGAATCTCCCATCTCATCAAAAACTGTTTTTTAGAAATTCTGTATTATTTGGAGTTACTTACATAAAATTTTGTTTTAACAATTTTATCACATTGATTCAAATTAATGAAAATACAGTTAAATTAATGAATAGTGATTTTAAATAAAAATGCTGAGATATATATATATATATAATTTATGAGTTATCAAAATGTTTTCTATATCTTGTCCTTGGTAAGGTACACATAAATATGTAAAATTATATTGATTTTATGTGTTAGTAATAGTATTTAGATGTTATCACTCACTTCATAAATCAAATCTTAATGAAGCAAGTGTCAGTTCTGCATAAGTAAATAAGTTCTGATGCAACTTATTTTTATTCAGTGTATTTTTTTATTCAGATTTTCTTTTTAAGTTTTAGAACATTATGACAGAAGTGAACTTAAAGATTCAAAAGCTTCTTTGTATTTTATAGCATAAAAACTTACTCTTTAGTAATTTAGCAAAAATACTTTTCATTTTTATGGTAAAGGTAACTATTAATGTTTGCACCATTGGTGTTTATTTTTAATATGAAATGCCCATACTTATTATAATTCATATTTTTATTTTAATATGTATTGTGATTGTAGCTTTTATTATGATCAATTTATAAATTATTGAATAAACTGAAAGGTATAGTCAAAATAAATATACATTTATTACATTTCATATTAAAAATATTATTGTTCATAATTAAAATAATATATTGTAAGACATTTTGCAGAAAATGAAAATTTCTCCATTTAAAATTTCTTAATGATATTTTCAATTAACTTAATTCCTTATTATATCAAGCAAAAATAGATTTAAGTAATATCAGAACATAACATTGTTTTAGTAAATTAATTAGAATATAAATAACAAAATTTGCTGATTAATTTTTCAATGGGAACAATTCCAAATTATATGTTGCAATGATAATTTATATTTCATCATCTATAATATATCAAAATTTAAATCTTTAATTTATAATACTACTTTATAATTTAATCATACATTAATTGCTTTTTACTATTGTTGAATAGTATTAAGAATTTAAATTGTCAGTCAAGGGTATCATCTGGTCATGAAATACATTTATTTCTTTTTGTTGCTCAATCATCTAGTTTCAAGATGTTTACGCAATATTGAGTGCATGATTGTAAAATTAAAACTGTGTAAATAAATATTGCATGGTGTTATTGTAGAATGTAAATAAGAGTATTTTGTAGATAAGATAAATATTGCATCAAATAATTTATTTTCCTGTCCATGATGTTGTATTAGCTTGCCAAATGAAGACTACTAATATAATAAAAACTTGGAATGAAAATTTAGTTTGCTTATTTCTTTGTTTTTCCATTTTTATTGTTCATGATTATTTTACTTTCAAAATTTTTGTTTTAATGATCAATAAATAAACCAAATAATATTTTTAGCTTGAGTAAATTCAGGGTTGCAGATTCTTTTTATTAAAAAATTCACTTTTTCATACTTTATTTAAGTATAATATTTTTATATACTACTTGAGTAAATTTTCGTATTTAGTAGCTAAAATAAATGTGAAAAATTAAAATTATGTTTTAGCTGGCAGTTTATAAATTTTTTAAAATATCAAGAATATATGAAACTATATTACAAAGATATTTATGTAATGAAATACATAAGATATTGACACAAAACTATTTTATTTACATATATCATAACAATGGATATTAGTTAATTTTAAAATATTAGATTTGCTTTTGAAATATCATTCCTATGCTTTAAAAGTTGATATTTTGATTCACAACTTACTATTCTTTAAAAATAGAGAATTTCATTATATTTATTACATGGTAAAACTAAGTATTTATACACTAAAAAATCCTAGGTTTAAATATTCTATATTTAATTAAAAAATAATATATAAAAAATGCTTTCTGTATTAAAATATTGAATTTTTTTTATTATAAACAAGATTATATTAGCTGGCCTATACTTTTAAGGTTTTCCCTTCGTTTCTAATCAATTTGTTGCCTATTGGGTGATGTTGAATATGATGCTAAAAATTTTTTTAATTATGTGTGCATCATTGCCTAATATTTTTGACACCAATTTGTTTCTCCAAACACTTTTATGGATAAAAAAGTCGGAAATTTTATTTAAGTGATTCATTTTGGTAAAGAAAAATTTGATAACGCATTTGTACAATAGAAAAATGGTTTGCACAAAATTATTTTAATAATGTGTTTGTCGATTAATTATATTTATTAAGTTTAATGTTTTTTGCATAAAAAAAATTAATGAACTAACGGTACAAATATTGCACATATCTCACATTTTTATTGGTTAAATCTCGGACAAATGTAACTTTTTAGCGATTAAAAATTTAGCGTTAATAGGATTTTAAAAAAAATATTGTTAACATTTCAGTTTTAGTTTAAAATAAATTGCCATTTGTGTGAAGAATAAATTCGAGATTTAAAACGCAGTCTCTTCGCTGATATTTATTTCAAAACTATCACGAGACAATGATGGTGAACTTAGGTCACGTATGCCCAAGGTGGTGTTGTTTTAAAGTTTTATTGGCACGTGAAAGATTTACGAAACATTTTATGATTTCAAATCAATTTCTTTTGAAACGCCAAAATATTTTTCACGATGGAACTATTTCGAATATTTATGATCTAGAATGTGGAGTTAGTATTACCTTAAAATTTTTGTGCCGTATCTCACCATAAAAGTAATTGGCGATACAATATTAGCTTTACATATACATAAATATTTAATAAAAAGGTATAGCCTTCTTATGTTAGATCTTAAACTTACCATCTTCTTTAATTTGATAAATACTTCGTAAATTTGATAAAATTTAGAATTTATGGTGTTACTCTTAATTCGAGACTTGAACGCAGTCACTTTAGACGATTAAAGCATCTGAATTCGCAAACGATTCGGAGTTCAAAATATAAAAAAAAAATCCATTGTGATGCACTAATGAATAATGTAGTATTTTATTTTCTGACTTTGATAATTTATTTTTATCTCATTTTTTGTATAAATGAATTATTTATTTTCAATAAATATAGAATTCTGTAAATATTTAACTGTCATAGTTTACAAGCAAATTTCCTGTTTTGAATTTTAACGGTACATTTTATGGTTTTTATTTTAATGGATGCAGAGTCAAACTATATTAGTAAAAAGAATATTGTATTCAACGCTCGCGTTAATTTTAGATTCATTAATCACATTAAAGTGTATTTTTTATTTGTCTAATATATCGTAATTGGAAAATTTTTTATTATTAATTTAAATTTATTCAATCTATAATTAATTTATTCAATTGATAATTCAATCATATTTCATATAATTTAAAATTTCTTCTTAAATCAACACTTTTTATTTTATACAGCACATATACAGCAAAGAAATATATAGCTGAAATTGGTTGTGAAGTTTTTTTTTATTGGATACGTTGAAATGTTCGAATCTTTAGCTAGGGAATTTTTCATGGTTTCCTCCCTTTTGATGTGTAAATTTTGGCCCGTTATCTAGGACAAGTTCTCTATGAAAGCAGTTAATAAAGTGATTAATAAAATGTCTAACAGCCTTAAGTCTATGTAATGTCATTTCCACACATTTAACATTGCTCCACGGCCGGTTTGGAATGAAATTGTACTCTGAAGTGTGAGGACTTGTGCCACTTGTAGCTAGTGAGTGAGTATAATAAATTGCAAGAATATTAATCTTGTTAAAGATGTTGGAATTTCAACTCTAGTACCATAATATAGATCCTTTGTCAACAATGTACATGTATGAATCAACTTAAAATCACGTGGCAAAGATTTAATCAACAAATTGATTTTTTTAGTGAACTTAGTTTAATTGGAACTCCGTGAGTTGGAAACGTGTCCACGTATTTAAGTGGACACGTTACATATTTATGTAACGTCCAAGTGACCGATTGGCTGAGTGGTTAGCGTTCCTGACTCCTCAGCTGTTGGTCCCGGGTTCAGCTTGTTTTTTTTTTTTTTTTTTTTTTTGTATGGCTCGCCTCCGTGACTTGGTTCACAGGTGCCCGCTGGATAACGACATGTTGTGAAGAATGTTGTGGCATAGGGTTCAACCCTCTTGTGCCCGCCATTGGAAAAAAAAATGGTTTATTTTTTCCAA